>JASCZW010004251.1:0-46939 GCA_034211315.2 Aedes japonicus | reverse complement strand
GGCGATTCATATGGCTTCGTATATGTTTAGGCCGGGGAGGGAATGAAGGTTAAGATTTGTTACAGAATGTGTAAAGATATAAACATATGAGGCGAACTTCTTTGGATTATCCTTTGATAGAAAACCTGTGAGCTGAAATTTGATTCTCGAAATAGGTAAAAAAGCAATGGACCTGTATAACAGGTATTGTCGGTACGTGACTAAAGCACTCCACAAGTTCTTCTGACGTTTTTGCATACTGTTGCTGATGAGTAAAGAGATCAATTTTGCTTAATACTTATTTCGTGTTTCATAATCTTGAGCAAGGCTCGCTCTTTTGCCATTTGCTTGAGATTACCACCAGTAGCATTACATGGACCTTACCTGGCAAATTATAATGGGCCGCTGCTCCATCTGACGTAAAATAACGTTTGGTCAATGTCTCGCAATATTTTGTTACTGTAAATCTAGCAATTTGATATGTAAACGAACTGCTATTGAGTCATGGGTCAATACTTCAGATATTATGATAAAGCTTTTGTTTTTCTTTATTGTCCTTCTTGAAGTATACTTCAAGGTTTGGTATTAAACAGGATCAACCACCTGATTTGATTGTATTATCACTATAGTTTAAAAAATAATATTTAAAAAAGCCTTTCCAAATAACAACCATGATTTTTAAACTTTTAAAGACCCTTAAAAATCAAATTGTCATTATAATTTAATTTAATTGGCCTCTGTGTGGTTTAGGACCAAATTAAAGAAGAGTTGTGCGATACACGGTAAAAGTGGACATCCATTATTGGGTTTTTTTTATACAAAATTCATTGTTGTCTTCATAGTATTACTCCATGCGAGGAGTAGCAGGTATATGATGTAGAAGGAGATGTTCTTATCCTTACTTTAGGCACCAAGTTATGTCAATGTTTTTTTTTGGCTGGAATACTAAAAGATGTATGAAGAAAGTGTTGTTAAATCGGTCTGCAGGTACGGACAATCTAACGGATGTTTTTGATGGTTTCCAACACAACAAACATTGATGTTCCTCTGGTGCCTCATGGTGATGAGCGAACATCTCGCTTCATCGTAATCGTTTTACTCTGCTCGTACGTAGAATACATGCAACTATTTAATGTCTGTGTCCCTCTGATAATTTGCGTGGCGCAGCTTCGTGGTATCTCGGTGGGGTTCAGTATCGCATCGCTTCCACGATATCGTGTTTCTCTCCAGTCTCTACGTTGGAGCGACGCTGAGAAAAACTTTTAGTGATCGTCAGTCGTTGCAAATAAAACCACAAACGGAGAGAGTTCCTCTCCCATGTGCGCATCAATAAACAGAGTGCACACAATAGATCAGCTAGAATAACTATACAAGCCACAGTGGTACATGAGCATCTTTCAGCTCGTCAATTTTGCCTGTTGAAGTGGCGGACTTGTTCCGTTACTGCAACCTACCCACAATGGGATGTTAATTGAATGACGTCCATGGTTCAGTACCATTGGATACATGCCCTTTCGCTCAATTTAAAAAAAAACATCTGTTAGATTTCCTACCTGCCGCACTCTGACGGAACTTTCAACACTTTCTCTTCACATCTTTCATTCTATTAAAAACATTGATGTTCACTCTTGGTGCCTCATGGTTTTTTTCTTAAAAGGACATACTTGCAATATATGGCAAACTTTTAGACAATTATATTGCCTATGTTAAGATAAAATTTCGTCCAATTCTAAGAAAGTGATTTTTGCAAATTGACTTTAAATTTTAAAATATATATTTTAGCATGTAAGAATCGAATTTACAATTTTTTTCATTAAAACTAAGACGATTTTCTAAAAGTCACCTATAAATCAATTTTTTGTAAGTCTTTTCATTTTTGAGTTATGTTGACATGAAAAATTAGTTATTAAAAAACTTTTTCCTTCAAAGTGCCCATCTTGCAATGTACGACGAACTTTTGGAACTTAATTATATAGCTTTATCAAAAAAAATTCGTCCAATTCTAAGATAGCCATTTTTAGCAAATTGACTTTAAATTTTAAAATATTTATTTTTTATCGAGTAAGAATCGATTTTACAATTTCTGTAATTGTTTTCATAAAAGTTCAGACAATTTTCTAAAAGTCACGCATACATCATTTTTATGTAAGTCTTTTTCTTTTTTGAGTTATGTTAGTTTGAAAAAATATATCAAAAAACTTAAGCCCTTTTCAAATGGTAGTCTCTCGATAAATTTTGAAAAACAAAGTATTCAAAGTTGCTTGAAAGAGCAAAGTCTACCCACTCACAAAGTTTTATTTGATTCTGAGAGGTGCTGCCAACCACTGGATGAGTTGGCGTGTAATTCGTCTATAGTTGAGTCTATAGTTGTCATTCACATAACCACCAGAAAGACGCTTCTTTTTGATTTGTGACAAAATGTTCGTGGCTCTTTGTTGTTTCGTACAATGCACAGATGTTCTTTCTGTGTGAACAAATGATTCGTGTTTGTGACAGTTACCTTGTGCCAATCATTACGAAGATATCTTCATCTAAAAAATCAGTTTCGTTGCGAAACAACGAATAGATTTGTTAGTTCTATCTTCGATTTCATTAGAAAAAGCTAAAATTAATTTTCAGTGTATGTCACAACAAATCATCTTTGATTTTTAACTTATCATTTGATTCATCAAAGATCGTAACTCCACGCATGGGAGTACAAAAAACAACAATCAAAGTATTATCATTCTTATTAAACATGTTTATCTTCTTCTTATTGTTGTATCTTGTATAAAATGCTTGATCCAATGATTATTTCAAACATTCAAAAATTTATTGAAACAAAATGGATTGTGTATGGTCGGCAAATGCTATGCTAGGTCCAGATGCTCGATTAATATTTGTATAATGAATCAAAACATTATGCTTCGACTCAAGATCTTTTTTGAAATTTGTTTGATACAAATTGTGATGATGGCTGATTAAATAATGATACATAAAGCTGTATATTAAAGGAACGCAATGTTGTCACAGCAATCCAAGAAATCTGACAAGTTCTCTTTCACTACCCGTTCTTATATTTATCAGACATTCTTCTCTTTTCAAAGAGCGAGTAATGGCACTATAACCATAAGTAATAGGGAACTAGGACTAAAGTTAATGCTAAAGTCTCAACCGTTTGAAGAGAAATGGAGCATCACTTAACCTTGTTAGACTAGATGCTCCCAACGACCATTTTTAATACATTTTTGTTCTGTACACCAAACAGGCATTCTGTTAAACTATTCGCTCCGACTATTATTTTCCTTTTTCCTTTGATATCTACTGAAGTCTACGTGGATTCTCCGTTGTCTTCTTAAGGTAGATACCAAATACTCCCTATCACCAACGGTTGCATGGACGTGGCCAGGTGAGCGATCGAGATGTCTTCGTGGAGGTTGTTGCGTGGAAAACGTATCAGTAACCGTATTCAGGTTTCGTTTCATGGTGGCATGCAATGTATTCAATGAATTATTCCTCATCGTAGCTCCATCCACGAGGTGTGCAAACGTCATTGCTAATGCTAATGCTAATGCTAATTGAAAATTTATAAAAAAAAAAAACTTCTCTGCTCCGAAATACCTTTTATTTAATTCCCATTGCTTGTAACAATTCAAACATTTTCATATCAAACTCCATTGGGGGTGGACATCTTTTTATTCACATCACTGTCAATGCCAAAAACCTGTAGTAAACTATGATTGGGTCAGAAAATAACAGTAAAAAAATTTTAAAACACACTTAATATTTCAAACAGATGACGCAAAATCACTATTAGGTGTTTTTATTTTCATCATTTTCAATCCCGCATTGAATACTTTAACTGGGTCGATGTTTTTACAGTTCTACGTTTTACTTTAGATTTCAAACACTTTAGTTTACCGTGGGCATCTTTTTATTTCCATCACTGTAAATGCCAGAGCCCTGTAGTAACTGAAAGTGTGTCAATATAAAAATAGTAACTTTAAAACATTGAACGAAAAATTTCCATAGAACACGTCCTTTTTAGGAACTCAAACATCATCGTTTACCGGAATTTCCATCAGAGCTGGACATGTTTTTATTTCCATTACTATAAATGCCAAAAACTTGTAGTAAACTATTTTTGAGTGGGTCAAAATAATCATCCTGAACAAGAAACAGTTGAAAAATGTTAAATTCCACTTGAGAATTAAAACATCTTCGTTCAAAAACACTGGCTTACAAAAGCGGACAAACCATCATCATAAAACTGGACAAGCCACTAACATAAATTCTTTTTCAAAAAAATCGTTTTATAACATAGCAATGAGCAAACCAAAGTAGTCAAAAGATACTACCCAACAAACATCTATGCTAAATTACTGTTTGTTCAAACAGAACGTTCTAGATATCGGAATAACTTCTCCTAATTTGTTCGAACAAGCGGTAATTCAACACTGATGTTTGTTGGGTAGCCAATAGAGACTTAGACCTTCACAGCAAACACAAACTCATCATGATTTAAGGTTGTTTCCGTGGAGAAAAATCGATTTGTATTTGGTAGTTACGTGAGCTCACCGAAAATCGGATAAACCACCATCAAATACCCCACCTTGCTTCCAATTCTTAGGTATTTTGCCTCTTATCCTGGGCTCTTAAGTACCAAGGTCAGTAATCAAGACCTATTTGAAATTGTCCACAACTGATCAATTATCTGCTAATTACTGGCTAAAAACTGGTCATGCCAGTGTTGCTAGTTAATGCATTTTTGGCACACATAAGCGATAATAATGGTGGTTGGCATATACCTTTCATATCAATCAACGTAGCGCCTTACCGAATGATGGCTACCAACTAAATCAAGCCATCAACAAGCACCTCGCGCAGTGCCAACCGGTTGGCTACAACTTTACCACTGGCTTGGTTAACCGACTGCCCATCACACGGCTGCCCAGTAACGGTTGCCTAGGCAAAGGCGATAAAGGTATCAGCTACCTGGCCGCACAGCTTCGTTACTGCTGGACCAATAGATTAATTTGTTTTTGTTGTTGGTTTGTTTTGCGAGGGACTTGTACCAGTTGGTCATTCGTCCCTTATCCCCGGTGGATCAGATCTTATGAAGCAATTCGGTGTCCTCTAGAAACGTTAGCAGCATTCGTTCAAACGGTGGCGATAGAACTTCTTCAAAGGTTGTGCCAAACCCAGACCAAGCGCTCAAAATTATACAATTGGAAATCAATCAAAATATGGCGTACAGTTAAACGAATGAAAACCTTTGGAGAAACGACTGAGATATTAATGCTCAAAATCTGACTTCTTTTTGTGACGATCGCAATTCGATTTTTTTTTCAATTGTACCCAAGTTTAGAATACAAAGACGTTGTCCCTCGTCAAAATATTGTTTATTATATATAAATGGCATTTTAAATGTACAACTGAAATCATTTCTTTGATTCTACCCTTGCCAAGTTTGTGTCAAAAAAATAGCTGAAAGTTTGCTAAAACCCGGGAACACGCAGATTCATAGGAAAAATTGAATATACGTAATTATTCACTTTAAATTAAGAAATAGACGCAGAAATTTTCAGGACATTGTACTTGTTTACAAAACTTGAAATTTGATTTAATAAAGCAATAACAAGATAGATCTTAACAACGCTTTTGTTTATACCACTCAATTACAACGATTTTGGAATATTTTCAAGCAACCCATAAAAACAAAATACCCACTCCAATCTCAGCGAAACAAGAGCTCCCCATACCTCCAGAAAGTCACTTTGTTGGAATCGAAATCTTGGCATTTCACTTCGAATGCTTTCTACCTCCCCTTGAACCACAAGGAACGTGATGATTGGCTCTTCCGGTGGCTTGAGCAGCTTCCGAGCAAAGTCAAGGTACGAAACGAATCTCAGAATTTGCCTAGAATTAGTTCACTTCATTAGAAACATTCTAAATTTGAGCAGACTTCTGCCACTTCTTAACCACACTTCGAAGCCCCATCAAGTGGCTTTCAGTTCCGTTTTCCGTTTTTCCAAGCAACCGGAATCCCAACGATGTCGTTTCGATAAATTTCCCTGAATCACTGCTTAATGTAATTTGGGAAATTCCTCTGTGCCCGAGCTCCGTCTTAAGGTAGGCACCGAAAACGGTCGGTTCTCGTTTCTGCCTTGACCTCAAACCAGGTCAAGCTGGCCAAACGAGCAGGAAGCGGCGAAGAGCTGGAGCAAAATGCTTCGTCTGTTTCCTTCGCTCGGTCGGTAAACAACGACCCGACCAAGGTTTTCGCATCGCTTGCTTAAAGTGCCTTTCGTGGAATTCGGTAACAAGCTCTGAGAAAAAATTAAATTTTGATCAAGCTTTCGGGTGACGCCCAGACGTCAGACGATCAAAGTTTGCCTTTACTATGCAAAGAAGCACGCTGTGCGATTATAATGCTATTTTAGAAAGTTTCGAGCTCGTGTTGACGCAACTTGTTATTTTCTTGTAACGAGTTTTCGGAATCGCCCAATAACATTTGTTCAGTGTAATCCCCTGTAGCCATCGTTATCGATACAGTGGATGCAAAAAAACAGATTCCCGAAAATCTTATTTATACAGTCAACACGAGCTGCACAGCAGAGGATTTTCCATATCGTACGTGTTGGGACTCTCCCTCGAACCATTGAACTACATTCCAGATTATCTCACCACCATCCCAGACGGGGCGCATGCTGCCAGTGCCATGCACTTTTCTCAAACCTATGCATATGTCAGCTAGAAAGAGTCGGTGTTTACTTTTCCCCACCCCGCTTGCTTCGATCTTGTTCACTCGGCAATGCACATTTTCCCCACCACCTTCCAACGAATTTTCACGTTCTTCTCAACACACTGCAGTTCCGATGAGCTGCTGCATGCATCCCATCAGGGAGTTGCATATCCCGCTTCGGTCTGTTTGTTTTGCTAGTCGACCTCAACCGTCCCCCACCCCACTGTCAAGTCACGGCGGCCCATTTTCGACTTCATATTTTTCCCAACACAAACATTTTCGCGTAGACGAAAAAAAAAATGTACAACAAGCAAACACACAAACACTGGGTTCTGCTGCTGCAGAGGCCAAAAGTAGCGCGAATGCTTTACGACGTGGCGAGTGTGGCGCATTTTTCCATCGACCCCGAGTTACGCCCTTTCGTATACAATGGCGATGACGACGACGCCGACAGCGGCGGCAGCGTAAAAAGTATAGGATTTCCCTTTTACTTCTAAACTGCGACATATACACACATAAAGTTTAATGTTTGTTTTGGATCCCATAAATTCGCTGCGTAATTGAAGTTGTCAGGAACAGAGTCATCGCCCGGCTCGCCTGGGTCTGTAGTAGGCGGAAGGTTGTTAAATTGTATCTCCACCCAAGATTTGATGACATGGCCAGCCGGGGAGCGGTTCCGACAAAGGGAACGCGAGGCCGGTCGTTTAATCATATTTGGGTGGTGTTCATAATCGGGGCAAATTCTGTTAGGCTATATGATAAATTCAATAATACCCTTCATGGCTTGCTTCGGAATGGAACGCTTGGGTGGAGTGTTTAGTATTGTCATTTCGGATGAAAACTAGGAGAAACCGAACTGGATGAGAAATGGAGTTCACAACTATTGGTAATACAAGAGAAAATCAATTTTCTTCGCTCATTTTTTCCACTTTCAAGCTGAAACCGAATTAATTTCATCCCAGTCGAATTTCATTCGTTGGGCTGATATGTATAAGCTGATTTAGATGGATAGAGGCTACTGCACAGAAAAAGCTTACAAAACTTCAACGGCTAGTATCCATTGCTATAACGGGAGCGATGCGCAGCACTCCATCAAATGCGTTGAATGCAATT
The DNA here is from genome assembly GCA_034211315.2 of Aedes japonicus. Classification (NCBI taxonomy): domain Eukaryota; kingdom Metazoa; phylum Arthropoda; class Insecta; order Diptera; family Culicidae; genus Aedes; species Aedes japonicus. Next base: position 39,123 of record JASCZW010004251.1, on the reverse strand, counting down.
CTAAATCTGCTGCCTTTGCACGAATACGTGCAACTAGAAGCGGAAAAGAGTATGCTTAGACTTAAACGGTTGAAAACTTTCATGTCTGGTGACTTAGTCGGTCACCTGAGCATTTCACAAAGCTTTTAAAATGGGCCAGTGATGTACATGAATGGAGACTGGATGAAACCTGTGGAAAACCATGACATCCCTTACAACATATGTGAAACGTCACGTATAGATTGGGAAGTCGGAGGTCCCACTGTTCGTCATGGCTCCATAAAATTCTTCACAGATGGCTCAAAAATTGGAACAAAAACGGGAGCAGGAATCTTCGGCCCTGGGGTAGAAATGTCAGTGGCGATGGGAAACTATCCAACAGTTTTCCAAGCGGAGATCTTTGCTATAATAAAATGTGTTAACGTTTGTCTGAAGAGAAAATATAGATATGCAAATATTTGTATTTTTACAGACAGCCAAGCGGCACTCAAAGCGTTAAGTAATTATAAATGTACATCCAAACTTGTCTGGGAATGCATTCTTTCATTGCGAAAGGTGTGCCAAGAGAACTCGGTAAATTTATTCTGGGTTCCGGGACACTGTGGTATTGAAGGCAATGAAAGGGCAGACGAGCTTGCTAAACAAGGTTCAAATGCACAGTTTATTGGCCCAGAACCATTCTGCGGTATATCATACTGTGCCATAAAAATGGAATTAAAATCTTGGGAAGAGCAAAGGGTGATGACCAATTGGTTGGTCACCACAAAGTGTTCTCAAGCGAAAAGGTTTATAATTCCAAATGTTACAATTAGTAAAAAGCTTCTGGAGCTCAATAAGAGAGTTCTTTGTACCTACACGGGCCTAGTAACCGGACATTGCCCGAGTAGATATCATTTGAAGAACATTGGCCAGGTTCAGAATGATATCTGTCGTTTCTGTAACATGGAACGTGAAACCTCGGAACATCTGCTTTGCAGTTGTGATGCTGTGTACAAGAGCAGACTTAAATTTCTGTACAGTGGCTATATGCAACCTAAAGAAATTTGGACTGCAAATCCTGGTAAGGTGGTGGGTTTTATAAACTCAATTTTGCCTGACTGGGAGACGCGTCTTAGGCTGGTCACTTGACAAATGGTGATCTAGCTTTAAGATGCGAATTAGTATAGTAAACAGGGGTATATCACAAAAGTTCAACTCAGTGGACGCAGTGATTCTACGCCCAAACAAAAAAAAAAAAAAAAAAAGATGGATAACTATTACATTGTGCAGTTCTAGTGTGACGCTAGTCCGATTATTCGGAGATCCTCAAACCAACCAGTCTTGATGAACATTTGAAAAGGATCTATCTGTCAAATGTAAATCACACTTGAAATTATGCCAATCAAACGTAAATGAATATCGATGAGGATAAACAGCTGGTAGAGGAGATTTTCACTACCAGATACAGTACAAGAAAAAATAAAGTACTCACCCAAAACTAAATTTAACATCAATTCGAAACTTTTTTATTTTTGACTAGCTGATCCCGGTGCGAGCGTTGCTACACCTGCAACTAAATGAATGAACATTACATAGAACTGACGCTTTTTTTAATGAGTTTTTTTTTTGAGTAATAAGGAGTTCAAACTTCTATCAGAACATTCTGCTTACCCAGACAATACACAGTTTGTGGCTTAGTTACCTGGATAATTCTCAGGATTGGTTGAAATTTGTGTTTGAATTCACCATAGAAACATTTCTTGCATTCAAAAGACCCCGCATACCATTTTTGATTCCATTTGCTTGATTAGTTCTCAAGCTATGCAGAAATTTGTGTTTCATTTGTATGCGAACCGGAAGAGGGAAGCAAACAATCATAAGAACCTTCCCCAGCCCCAAAAATACCTGCATACATATTTTCACTCCGATTGGTCAGACAGGCAGTCAGACAGAAATCCATTTTAATAGAAATAAAAATCCTGTTTCCAATAACCCCCACATGCCAAATGTGGTTCCATTTACTTGAATAGTTCTCGAGGTATACAGAAAATTGCGTTTCATTTGTATGAGAGCCCCCCCTCTTCAGAGGGCAAAGGGTCTCAAACCACCATAGAAATATGTCCTTCAAAAAAGGCGATATTGCTTACTTCATTCGTAGTTTTGAAGAAAAGCGGAGCTCTTACAGTGCGCATCGGCAATTGACGATATACTACGTCATCAAGAGGAAGTCCTGTTGAAGAATTTCAAATAAAATTCAAGATAAAGCCCCCAAAACTGATTGAAAAATCCTGTCTGGTTCTAACAAAACATTCCACGGAACGAGTGAACTAGTCAACAGACGCAATTTTTAAAATTAAGATAAGTAATCAATGTATTATCCTCTCCAACATATCAAAAGTTTCTAGGTGCGCATCGACAATGGATGATTTACATAGTCATCAAAAAGAAGTTTTGCTGAAGATTTCAAAAGAAATTTCAAGACATACTCGCGAAACAAGAAGCAAAATCTCATCTTGAAACGAGAGAGCAAGCTCTGAATTATACTAATATCAAGCAAAACAGGGATTTTGGAAGATATCGTTGACAATTAATCACAAGGTAAAAGATTATATTTGCAACTGACTGATGTATACTCTTCTCCCTACAGCCTTACATACCAACAATTATTCCCCCTCCCCAATCCTGTGGGTAGTGATGCAATATCATTGTACACTTCTAGTGTGCACTAATAGTGTATTCCGCAAAATTCAAATCCCTCATGGGAAGAAACGTTGCGTAGCCCATTCAACTATCCCCTGATGTATTATGTAAGGTTTGAGTTCTTGTACTCAAACTGGTGACCTGGCGCCTCGCCCCCTTATAGGCCAATAAAATAAAATAATATAAAATAAAATAAAATATTTCATTTAAAAGAAAGTTATACCGCAATTGAGTTGTTTTTGAACTGGGAGAAAAGAGTGCTCATTTCCGCCTAATTATATTTAACCGTATATTGATCGTTCCCAGTCGCTGAGATTGACATTTCCTCTCATGATTGTTTACATGTGGCATGTACCAGAAGAGTTTTTTTCGTGTTTCACTAGTTGGTGGTTATTATTCGTGTTTTACGATGGAAACTAAGTGAATTCCATTGAAAATTTGTAATCTCAAGATTGCTGCTTTAAGCTACTCGGATGTAAGGAAGTTATGGAAGAACTTCGAACAATATGGTAGTGTTGCAGATAAATCAGGGGTGACATTGCGCATTTCGATACGAGTGCTATTTTTTCGTTTCGACCGCATTTGCTATTATCGATTTCGATTCGAGCTCGAAACGAGTGAAGCGCTTCGGGTAGTACTAGATCTTCGAGTAAAAATTGGCATTGCGTAACATTAAGTTCGAGCATTTTTGAGCGCGATTCGACTACAAATATCTCGTTAAGTAGGAGTTGTTCGTAGCAAAAATAAGTTCAATCATAGCCTCAATATCATCGTGAAATACAAGAGCAAATACGAATTTGATTACACAAGTAATCGGTAAATCGTATGCATGTACCAATATGTAAGTACAAATATAATGTTTTTAATTGAATTCAATTATTAAATATAATTTATTTAAAGTCTACGGAATCGCCACGAATCCGGTGATTGTCATCATGTGAGGAAATAGGCCGACGGAAAATAAAAATCAACTCCTTTAAGTGGAATTCTATATGGAATTCATGGAAGAAAACCCAGACCTTGCTCGAGGTCTGTTAAAAACTCCTGATGCCAGAAGAAACTCCCACCGACTGTAGGGTCACTTGAGAAATGCGCTCAACGAACGAAGTCCTCCGGTACGGGAAGTTTCCGAGTGGAAAAAGGTAAACTTGGAGTTGTTTTTTGAAAGTATTAACATTCGACACAGTCCAATTCGATTCCGATACAATTTCAATAACGTCTTGATTGTTTGATGTTCAGAAGTAGAAGGAAAAATTGATTTGTCTATCCTAGTTCCATAACATCACTGCTTGCTTCTCTTTATTGATTTTAGGTGTGGTCGGACAACAAATATATAGTGAAAAACAAACTACGCCACAAAAACAGGAGGAGCCTAAATAAGGCCAACAGGTAAGTGTGGTGAAATCCACAGGGTTGAATGCCTCCGTTTCCGGCATAGCTGCTGCAAAATCGTTTGGATGTCGCAAACTCTCTCAGAGAAGCCTCCCTACGGATAGTGGAAAGGAACCGTACATGGAAAGTCAACCTGCAGAAGGAAATGAAGTGTTTGTAGAAGAATTCCTTGAAGACGGTTTTGACAGTGAATTGATGGAAGCAAAAGATCAACCTGCTGAGCTCGGAATGAGAGTTAGAACTGGAGCAAGAGTGAGTAAGCGATCTAACGCAATAAAGGAAAAAATCGAACTATTCCGAAGACTTGTTGAATCACAAGAAGAGAGCAATGAGATACAAAAAGTTCTATTGCAAGTGAAACAAGAAAGCCTAAAAGTCATACAACAGCTTCTTGAATTGAAGTTGAAAAAAATAGCTGTGACTCAAAAATGTAGTCATAACAACGATAAATCTGATTTTTTAAGATATTTCATGAAACTGTTGAAAAAAATTAAAAAACATCAAACCTACCAATGAAAACACTATCCTTCTTCTTCTTCTTCCTGACTTTTGTAACGCCCCCCTAGGACTTTACGCTGGCTCTCAACTTCTTGATACCCTTCTACAGGTACTATTTGGGAGCTTACTATGCCTGCATTATTTTTGCATACGTAAAATTGTTTGGCAAGTACAGTCATAATCTATACCTTGGGAAGTCGAGAAATTGAAAAATTAACTACATGGAAACTCTACGAACTTCAGTCAAGTTCAACAAACTTCATGGAAATTCAATGAGCTTCAGATAAAAAAATTTACGAACCTGAAGGATAAACTACGACTTCAGGGAAGTTCGACAAATTTCATAGAATTTCAATGAACTTTAGGGCAGTTCGAAAAATTTCATGGAAATTTAAGAAATTTCAACGATTTCCGGGACAGTCAACAAACTTTAAGGAAGTTCTACAAACTTCAGGGATGTTCAGGGAAGTTCAAAGAATGTCAAAGAAATTCAATGAACTTTAGGCAAGTCAAACAATCTTTATGGAAATTCAATGAACTTCAGGGATGTTATGAACTACAGGGATATTCTACGAACTTCAGGAAAGTTCAACGATTTTCATTGAAATTTAATGAACTTTCAACAAAAACAAAGTTCAACAAATTTCATGGAAATTTAAGGAACTTTACCGAACTTCATGTGAAATTCAAGAAAATTCAATGAACTCCTCGGATGTTCATCAAACTTTACAAGTCACTAAAATTTACTTGCTAATTTTCACTCAAAGAAAGTGGATTGTTGCAATTCCTCAGCTCACGTCTCTGTGGAATCAGAGTGCTCTCTTCATTATCGTCACTGTCGTCAAAAAACGTGCTGAAATCTTTTCTTTTAAATTTCAATTTTCAGCTGCAATCAATTCACTACCGAGCAAGTTATGTTTGTTTGTATACATTTACACTCCGGTTTAATTTTGCTCAATTTTTGAGTACAATTGTACACCATCTCTTTTTCAATTTTATGAGTAGCTCCACTTTTTACGAAAGTTGAGTAACATTTCCGTGAGAAAAAATAGGTGGTATACAATTGTACTTAAAAATTGTGTAAAATGAAACGTGAGTGTACAATTTGACATTATTCTTCGAGTTGATCTAGAACCCATTAAGCTCGAAATCTAGTACGCTAAAATTATGAACTTGAAAAAAATACGGAATACCAAACATAACTCGATTCGAGTTTAACATTTCTCGAATCGAGATGCGCAATGCCACCCCAGGTTGTGGGAGGAAGCGTCTTACGACACCACACGATGATGCGAGAATCGTGCGAGAGACAAGAAGATGTTCACGGTCAGCCATTTTAACTCAGCTTTGAGTCGTTTTTGGACTCACTTTCGCCATTAGTGGAGTCACTCAAATTTGAGCATATGTACCAGGGTTTGACAAGTCGACAAATCAAAAACATCCATCTGAATTGAGTCAATGATTTTGAATTGATTTGAAATGATCGAATTGTCAATACCAGTTACATTTACTCAAATTTGAGTGACTCCACTTATGACGGAAGTGAGTCAAAACTGACTCAAAACTGAGTTAAAATGGCTGGCCGTGTTCATCAATAACGAGTAGTGCTAGAAACAAGTGGTCTGGTCTGCCGTGAGCAAATTCGAATTGTTTCAAGGAACAGCACCTTCGTGTTTGGATGAAGTCAGGAGAATGCTTGTTGGAGCAGAACGCACAGAAAACTTTGAAGCTTCACTCACATGACAAATCGAAGGTATTCTGACTGCTGATCGTTACATCGATATAATCAATGAAAATTTGGGGAAATTGCTGATTAAAATGGATCTCGAGGAAAACTTAATTTTCCAGCCGGACCATATCCCAAAGCACACAGCTTGGAAATCAACTGCGTTCTTCAAAATAAATCGCATTAAATTATTAGAATGGCCACCATAATCACCAGACCTTAACTCTATCGGATTTTTTCAATTGTGGTTATTTATTTCAGATTAAGGGATAAGTTTAAACATTTCAAAAAGTCAAAACATAGTTATTCGATACTTGCTTATTTTTTTTAACTTTGCGCTTAACTCCATCCATTAGGCTTTAACAGGTTCTTTAGATACCGTGGTGGCCGTCTTTGTCCAAACTATGTGGAAATGATCAATTCTTTGATTCCTTGTTTTATTCCAGAAAGTGTCCGCTTCATCAGAGCCCAATATATCTCAATTGAACGTAACTCTGCACAATTTGACGTATTTACGGTTTTTGGTACAATATTCACTTGATTTGTTGCGTACCACTCCATCACAGTTTTAGCACGAAGGCAGAATACCAAATCGGGTCAGAGCAACTGCAGGGACGAATGACCCGAAGGGTTAAAGTCCGTCTCAAACAGAAGAAGAAGAAAAAAAAAAAAGGGTCAGAACAAAGGTTTTCCTGTGCAATAGCTTCTGCAGGTTCTCTTTCTGGTAAATCTTCTAGTTCATTGTGCCTGTCTTGAAGGAATAAACAATTGCAACCGCAGTTCTAGAGTAATGTACATTAACTTTTTTTTTAACCATATGTGCTTCGTTGGGCTATATCCTCCTTCAATCCTCAGCATCGCATATCAACTTTGGCTGTCCTCCCGTACTGTGGCGGGTTTGGCAACGGTTTCCTCTACATCGTCCAATAGTTTTAGAATCCAAAGCAACTCATGACTACCTGCGATATACTCTGCCTCGGTTGACAAAAGTTTGACATATAGCTACTTCCTAGAAAACCAAGTTGAAAAACAACTCATGATTTTACAACCCACGCAATAACCAGCTCAGTCAGCATTCACATCATGATATAGCTTCTGCTATATTATGAATCGCACTACATTACGTATCATATGATCGTATGATGAATAATGCTTCGCTGTTGAGCGGTAGCTATGGCATCACTGTTGCTTTTGAGAGAGCCCATGTTTCCTCTCTTTTTTGTTGAACATGGCTATAGCACACCAGTATTGTAACGTGAAACCTGCTGTCTCTTACATTTGTTTGTTTTTTTTAACGAAACATCCCGTTTGTCGTCACAGACGTTTTATCTGCAATTTTCGTGAAAGTACACTAAGGTTTTTTTTTTGCACGGTTTTTTTTTACACGAGTTGTTTTCGGCGATAACTCCAGAACGGAGCAACTTATCGAACTAATTCAAATCACACTTTACGTTTTGGGCCAAAAGTAATCATATGGCAGTTTTTCAAAAAATTCACAATTTTTGGTGTGAATACTCAAAATTTTAAAAACTGTATTTTGACTATTGCATAGAAAGTTAACGCATACAAGCAAAGTCGAAGCAATATAAAATGTTTAAGCATGTGAATTTATCAACTCTATTTAGCCTTTTTTTACACGGTTCCATACTAAAACTGGAACGTATCCCCCGTGCAAAATAAAACCTTAGTGTAAATGAAGTAAGAAAAACACATTGCCAATCGAAAGATCAATGACACACATGACATAAAATTTGATCGTGTCCGTCTGTCTAATAACCTGCTTGTAGACGAGTTTGTGATCGTGGCTATCGACGTGTTTTGTTTGTTTGTTTTCGAGAGCGGATGGGTAAAACGAAGGAGCGGGTTGAGAAAATTTGACGTTTGTAGCAAATCGTGAACTGGCCTATTGCATTTAACCTTCGCACATACGCACGGAATCGCACTGATACAATATTGTTATTTTATGAAGAGATTGCGGAGCTGAAGAAAACATTTTCATGATCGGAAAGCAATCCACATGCTTTTAATAAGTCCCTATAACTGGGAACTTTATGCCATGGCTATGAAATTTTCTGAGTCTAATGCTCGTTGCTGAAGGTATGTGCCGATAGGCCAGAAGGTCTAAATATGGGCTGTTCTAGATTACATACAGCTTCATTAAATGGTGCTGTTCATCCCCAGGTGCTGAATAAACTGCTTAAAACCCATCCCGTACCATATATGCATTTAACGCAGAAAAATTACATGTTTCTTTCAGACGGTAAGGGCAATATGACGTCTGCCATGTATCACACATAGATAGTTGTCATCGCTATTTTGGGTGAATTTTATGCTACTTAGTGATGAATCCAAATATGAACCGCTAATTTTAGTACCTTTATTGTTTACAGTTAAATACTAACACCGACAACAGAAGCTGCGTTGAGTGATTGTTATGAAGCTGATTGGAATGGGCATACGAGCGACCGCAAATCATCTATCAGTAAGGTCAGTTGATAGAAGTTTACCGCTTCGCTTTAGTAAACGGAATATCTCGTGGTGTCCGAAATATGCAAAGGGCTTGCTTGGCTTCACCGAATTTTGATGAGGTTGGAGTTATGGAATGTGAACCCACATACCTTCCCATGGTAGAAATGACTGAAGCAAGTATGGAATGATCATATAAGGATTGTATAGAAAATAAACTGGCAACGCTTATGACGCGCTCACACACGCGCTAGACTATCGGCATGAGCCTGCCTACATTCAACGCTTTCGTCTGTCAACAACTTGGTCAGCTCCTGAACTTTCAGTAAACACTGTTCGTTAAAATTCAAGTGGTGAACACGCGGCTTCTTGAGAAGTCTTGAGAAGGATGTCTTGATGAACAAAATAGTAAAACGTTTCGAAATTTATCACGACAGCGTAATATCTATCATCAACAAGTTAGAAAGAGGAAGAAAAACAGGTCCAGCTAATCTAATCTAATCTAATCTAATCTAATACAAACGCAGCCAGTACAAGAAAGCATCCTGGAAATAATTGGGGTAGATATGTATTAAGCGACCAAACATTTTATTTCCTGAAGGAGGTTGCTAATCAAATCTTCCGGTCCACCTCTAAGCGTCTTGCTTTGCGGTTCCAGGAGGACTCTCCACCGATTACCTGTCGATCTGCCAAATTTGAGAGACGTCTGCATTGAGTTATCTCAAATTAAAATATTCCGTCCACTATACCACAAAACATTGCGATTGGTTGAGCGGATCGGAGATAATGAAATCATTGGGTATAGGACCAAGTCTCCCCCGGGTGGTGCTTAATCGATGAGCTTGGGCATCAATAGTAGAAAAGTTGCCAAAAGGCACAAAATGCATCTACGGATTCTTGTTTTTACCAGGTCCCTCAATCCTTTTGGATGGATTAGCGTGAATTGTTCTTTATATTGTATTATAATATGATTATAACATGCATAACATATATAACATACAACTAATCTTAATCTCAATTTCAGTGAGCGAGATAAGGCGCTATAATCTTGGCAAATTATTGCCAGACTTTCGATACAAATGCCAAAAGTCCACCAGGCAAATACATCAAATAATTCCTCTAGCATCAACGTTCCCAATGACAAAACACAAATTATCACATTATTAAGCTCTGCATTGAAGCGTTTAGCACGGGAGGTCCACGTTTTCTTACTTCCCTTGATTCAAAGTAGTAGAACAGTTTCAAACACTATTTCTGAAATCTCTCTTTTTCTTGGAGTTGATTTTTTTCTGCTTTCAACCGTGACTTCAACATTTCCTGTTCTGTAGTGAAAGCTTTAGGATGCTAACGAAGTTCGAGCTTCATTATAGCCCAATATTTTTCAATTGGCCGCAACTCTGGAGAGTTTGGGGAAGATCCTTTGGCACGAAATTGACACGATTCGTCTTGTACCACTCCAGAACATCCTTGGCGTAGTGACAAGAGGCTAGGTCCGGTCAAAACATTGTATGAACTTTTCAGGCAATCATTCATGTCATTCATTCTTGGCCATTTACAATTGAAGTTGTCACGAAAGGCTTGTTCAGTTTACCACACGAACAAATCCCCTGCCAAATCATGAATTTCTTAGGGAACTTTGACACTTGCTGTCTCCTAAGAGACTCTGGAACATTGAACTTGTCTTTTGCAGTCACATTACTGGTTGCCGGGAATTTGTTTAAAGTCCGCTCTTACGTGTGTTTCATCGTCCTTGATGCAACAGTGTGATTTCGTCAACATTTGTGTGTACAGCTTACTCACGTGTTTTAGCTGTCCTATTCTGTTTTTCATTGCGGTTTGGAGGATTTTGAACTTTGAATGAACGGAGCCTGGCTCGTTTCTTGGCTTTCTACACGAAACTTTTGGTCAAGTTCAGCCTTTTCGCGACATCTCGAACGGAACAGTTGGTGTTAGTTGCGCCCCGTCGAGAAGTGCACCATTTGCACCCATCGCTGATCTACGCCACCGAGTGATAAACGCAACCACACCCACTGCCATGCGAAGGGATTGCCGCGCGTTGGTAGGACGAGTGAGGGTTGCGAAAAGTAAACAATAAATAAAGCAAGTGAACAAGAATTGTAACCACAAGTAGCCATCAGCGCGATTTCCTTAAAATTAGTTAAAACTACTCTTAAATATAATTAAATCTAGTGTTTCCAATTGCGAACTTCTTTCTAGCCTTAATTGCTAGAATTTCTAATCTAAGGGTGAGAATTTACGGCAACAAAAAGTGCCAAGAGAAGATTATTCATCTGTGTTTATGTTTTCTTAATGAATAGGTTCTAAGGTATAAGCTAATCACTAGTGCTCCAACGCATCTCCTACTGTATGTATATTCTCCAGCTCGGAAAAGAAAGGTGAGCTAAACACAAAGTAAAACTAAAGCATAATCGTACATAAACATAAATAGGTTCCTACAGCTAACCGGCCGTTCGAAAAATTGAAGCAAAGTCTGCTGTGCTGCTTTACCGTCGATAGGTGAGACTTCACACTGAGAGACAGGGCTTAAATTAGTAAATTAAATTTTAATCCTACAGAGCTTTAAAAGTACGAGGTTGGTGGATTTGCAAGCAATTTATACCCTTACACAGCAAGAATCACTAAAAGTAATACTTACATTATACTTATACATAACATAGCCTAATTAACTGTATATTTCACAGGAAATTTATAACTTTCGCTCTCTAATAAACAACCTGGGAAGAAAGTTCATGGGTTTTTGATTCGCGCTTCGCTGTGACCAACAGTTGGGTTTGCGTTTAAAGGCAGCAACCACTCGCTTGTGATCCTTCACACAGTACGGAACACTTTATCTACCACTATCAATCTTCCGATCGACAGTTAAATGTTCCCCGAAACGTATTATGACACGAGACACTGTAGACTGGTGAATTTTCAACATCTTTCCGATGGCTCGGTGCGAAAGAAGTGGGTTGTCGAGGTGCGTGTACAAAATGTTCTCGCTCACTTGCTGTTCCTTCGACTCCATTTTCGAAACTACGACACATTTCACAATGAAACTCACGCAGTGTAAACAATACACGCTGAGATTATTTCACCCAAATTTTCGTTGAAATCAACCCAAAGGACGAAAGTTCATTGAATGGGATGCAAATTAACTGTGGACTGGACAGCATTTAGATTAGATAAGATTATTGCGACCATACATTTTATTTTACTTCTTGATTTTGCCTCAGAACTAAACAGGATAAAAAAGTAATATAAGATTTCTCGATTGATAAAAGTATACTTAGTTGCTAAATAAGAAAAACAATGTCATAAATATATTCAGTCTCATTATTCTGAGACGATTGTGACCTTCACTGGTTGAATTTTGTACAAAAATACACTGAAAAAAAACCTGTTTTTTGGACTGGACAAGAAAGAGTTTTTGATGGAAATGTAGATCAATTTTGGAAAAAAAAAACTAAGGCACTAGGTGGCTTTTTGAGACTAAGACTACATGTCCAGAAAATTTCATTGGAATCTGACTGGGTGCTGCCAACTCCGAATACGATGTGGCGCGAAATGCGATTAGAATGCGATAACATTTGGAAAAAAAATCACTATCCTAGCCATCTTTGATTGAGTTTTGTGTGGAATTGAATTATTACATTTTCAAGTAAGTGTCATCTGATGAATTCATTTTATCTGATTTGGAAGTCGAGTTGAAAGACTGTGGTTCTTTGAGTATATCGTTGTGCTCAAAGAACAAATCTCTTTCTATTTCACAGAAACATGTAGTGTTCTAATGCACATGAATAGAATCCTAGATTTGGTATAAAATCAGGGGATATTTCATGTAAATTTACGCCAGGCATCGCCTAAATCAAGCCTGTTGTAAAAAAGATTGCATATCATTTCGTTGTTTGCGCTTACTTTTGCTTGCAATTAAACGATGGGAAATTTTAAGCGTCTGTTAGAATTCATTTGTTATCTGTGTAGAAATGTAAAGGAAGTTTTTTTTTGTTAATATGTTTTTTTTTTGATTCATCGACCCCATTTCAGCCCCATACCTCTATTGACATAAGAGTAACACAAGGAGATAATCAGAATAAGTCAATTGGCAATATCAATTCTGATAAAATACGCTCCTTATCATGCCAACAATACACAATATAGCAACACCCACACCATTAAATCGAACACCGTTTCCAGAACGATTTACCCCGCGCCAACAATCGATCGAGTTCCAATCGTCCTGACTTTAACCGTCCAGAAATTACTCTTCAATCTCAAATCGACGATAAACCCCCAAATCACGGCGGCCACTAGATTTTTGCCCGCCCCTTCCACGAAACCTTCCCGACTGACCCGGACACGTCCCCCCTGACATGGACATGTCTCCCCCGGTGACCAGAGGGAGGAACATTTTGCCTTCGATCCTGCCCTACATGTACATATGTACACAAGCAGGCCATGCGAGAGCAATCAAATTCACAGCATGTGTGAGCACCATTGACCATTGTGCCGCCATGCGAGTCAAGTTGAATTGGACATTCGACTGCGAGCCGAGAAGAGGGAAAACAAAAGTCAAACACCATTCCATCGTAGCGCTGTGGCTGGCTGGCTGGCTGGCTGGCTGGCTGGCTGGCTGGCTGGCTGGCTGGCCTAGCAGATGCCCTGATATGCCATGATTGTCCAGACGTGCTTGACGCAAGGGAACTGAGCTGGGCATCATCGTCGGACATTCTTTTCGGTGCGTGCTGCGGCTGCGACGATGGTTTGCGGTTATCAGATATGGGGTGGAGGACTGATTCTTTTTCTCGCCCATTCGGGGCATCATTGCTTGTAATAACTCACCATCATCGATGGCCCGGGCCTCCCGTTCCGTTCAGCATGGCAGGGCGAGTGAGTGATATTGGATTCCGAGATCCAGTAGACCGATAATCCCGCAGCACGTCCCTTTGTCGCGCATTGTCTGTCTATCGCTGTGACGTTTGTGCGTGTGTTTGGCTGTAGATTCCTGAAGTTGCAGGGTTTTTGTTGATCGTCATCATCATCATCATCATCAGTATCAACGAGAACGACGAAAGGCGAGAATTTCATTTGGACAACATTCTTGCCGGTTTGTTGGCAGTCGATTGGACAACGCTGTCGTCACCGGCCCTGGCTGGGGGTGAAAATGAGTGCAGCAATTTGCGAGGAATGTGAGCCCCTTGGCACTAGGTCACAGACTGATGCGAATGTGAAATGTATGGGGAATTTGGGTTCGGATAGATGGGTTGTGGATAAAATTAAATCATCACAAATGCGGTTTCTGCCGGTGACTGTTGTGCCACAATGTTTTTTGGAAACGGCACAGTTTAAGCGTGAGCTGTCAAAGTCTACAGTTCACTGAACATTCGCCTAATTGAATTCATCGCTTACACTGAGCTAATAAATATGTACGGCAAATAAAATGAAAAAGCCTTCCCCATTTCCGCGCGTGTCCCTTTCAACGGATGAATCTGGTTCCGGTTGGATGGAAGTGAAAACGAGTTGTTGAAAGCCGTCGTCCACACACGCAGCGACAATCATCTCCCTTGTAAGACGACGCCGGGAATCCACATTAGTTTGCTGTGTATGGAGATCACGCGAATTCGACGGAATTTCATCGCCATTACAAACGTGCCTGCTGTACGCAGTGAAGAAGACATCCATCTTCTCGGGGCGTCGGGCTTTGGTTGCTCGTCTCGATTGATGTAGAGGCCACGAGCCACGGGCATTGGCGCAGGGGGAGACAAATTACAGGAGTATCACGTTCCAGTTCAGTTCCGGAGGCGGATGCCGTAATTAATCAAAAGAAGAACTGTGTGTGTGCTCCAGGCTTACGATATGTTAGTTCCAACAACATATCGGATCGCCTTTGTGTCCCGTTGTGTTGAGCTAAGTAAGAGATTAAGTGGTTTTGATTTAGTTTTATTTCACGTGCAATGGAAGAGAACGCGCACGTCGGCACAAGCGTTGAGGGTAAGGATTCTATTTCGGTTCCAGCTAACTGGGAGGGCGGTGGAGTTGATTCGACTAATTTGAGTTTTGTGGATAGTTCATAGCCTACTGAGTAATCTTAGCAATTGAATTCAATGTCATTTTTGGCTAAATTGCGTCGCAAATGATTTTCCGAGGGCTTCACTCATCCAGAACGGCTGACTTCAATTTCGTACAACGCCCCACAGAGTTTCGCCTTGTGATGTACATAGAACTATATTTAGCCGGCTCATTGACAACGTCATAGAATGCCTAAGCGTACATGACAGCATATATTTATGCGTAGTTCGTTGCCTGCTGTACCATAAACTGTGTCACACTCATTATCATGGCAAACTATAGTAGCTCCACTGAGCATCGTAGAAGGCAAGCGAGTCTACGGCAGTAACAACAACAACAACGACGACATTCGGGGTACGTCAAAATTATGCGACCGACGCCAGTGTCTCCTCAACAAGCTTCCTCGCTGCCAGCAGCGGCGACTGATTGGCATGAGCATTCCCGAAATTCAGTTTTCAGAAAATGCTGAACTAATTTGTGGCTCATGTCAGCCATTCGACGAACGCACACGGCCTGTTGTATCATGTCACATTTTTTCCTCGCATCATCATGAGGAGACAGTGCAGAAAATATGAAATGTTTCACAGTTTTAGGGCAAGGGTTGGGTGGTTTGATGGCGGTGGGAACAAATTTTAAAGCGGGATAGGCATTAATAGGTATCGTCGACAGGTGGTCCATTTAAGTTCAACGAAATTTTGTTGAAGGAAATTTTAAAGGATAAAACTACCCACGAGGCAAAAACTCTCGAGTACTTTCTCAAACAGACGTATCTATTTTTTTTTAAACAAATAGGAGAAGTATGATTCAAACTTAAATTTCTCAAAACTCTCAGCACCCTCACGGAAAATCGCATCACCATCATGTTAGGGAAATGTTATTCCTTGTGTTGGTAGCCCTCGTTTGTATGAGAGTGTTAAGAGTGTTTCAAAAATGTTACGTTGTTCTTTATTTACAAAATCAGATACGTCATTTTGGAAGAGTACTTGAGAATTACATTTAATATAAATCAAAAAGACTCATGAGGTTTGCCTTGTTGGATAACCTGAGGCGTAAAAATATTGACATTACCCATCCAAATTAAATGCGGCACCTGTCTAGTAGGCACTGCAGCCAGGGTTGCCACATGCACATATTTATCAAGATTGACACAGATTTTTTTCGTTTTTTTCATACAGATATCTGTATGTAAAGATTACTGATTTTCGAGAAAACCCAAGATTTTTAAGATTTTTTGGCAATTGCTTATCCACTTAGAAACTTCAAATTTGAAATATGAGTACAGTTTAGGATTTTGTGAGATAATTTTCTCCAAGATTCCCAGGCAATCCTTTAGATACTCCTTCTGCTGTTTCTATAGGTATTCTTCATAAGTTTGTAGGCATTCCTCCAGGGATTATTTCAAGAGTTTCTTCGGACATTGTATCGGCAGTTTTTCAATACTTTCTTATGATGAAATGTTCGGAGTAATCCCTGATCTTGTGAAGTTTGGTGATTGCAAAGATATCCGTGGAAGAGATTGCTCCACAAATTTCGGCAGAATTTCTTGCAGTGAGTTCTACAAAAATACTGTTCTTCGAATTTAGAAGTATTTTTATATTTTTATGCAGAGGAATATTGGGAAGTTAGAATAATGTTTTCGATAGTTATTTTTGCTACTGGAGACATAGTTATTACAAACGTATTTTTTTATTATCTTTTATTAAATCTTGCAGTGCGAAAAATCTAAACATATTTTGCGCAATTGATAATCAGTTCCAGATTGATGGCACCAATTACAAAACAAAAAAAAATGTGGCCTTTGGATCAGACGGAGGTTAATTATCAAATTTACTTGCCACTTTTTGGCTTTTTTGTGCAAGTTACACATGCAAAAATATGCCGTTGTACCTGGATCAAATGAAGTGATTTATCTGCAGTTAATTGTTCTGCAGCCTCAAACGATCCAAGAAATTCCAAATGACACAATTATGCATCCGTCTGCCACCAGATGGCTATCGTTTGAGCAGTTTCGAGTGGTTGGCAATCCAACTGTGACATTGACCCAATGACAGCCGTTCTTCACTTGCTACGTATTTTTCTTATCCAAAACGAATCGTATCATGAGCATCTGCAATAAGCTGAATTCTTGCTGATGGTGCTCCTTGCTAATATATGTGAGGATGATTACCTAAAACACCTGACGGATTTCAGAGTTTCAGATTTGAAGAAACATCTTCGTAAAAAGTCGGAAATGTATATTGGGGTAGCGGCAGGAGAATTGCCTCGATCCGATACCAGGAATGAGACTTTTTACTCAATCTGCTTTCCATACCGATTTGATTAAACAGATCACTAAGCGCTTTGATCTGTTCGATCCAGTTCTGACTAATGCATCAAGCGTTGACTCCAAGAAGCTACGCCCTAACTCTATTATTGAACAATATCCGATCTTCTTGGGAAGCGGTGAGGAACAGGCCAATCGAAATGATTTTCGTGACCTGAGGATGGTAGCCTTCTTCAAGAACAACGAGGTGGAAGAATCAGAAGACCTCGAATCTTGTTGAAGAAAACGTCTATATTTCAAACGAGAAAATGGGAAGCTGGTTCTTCACAATCTGAATAAGTCCAAAATCCGGAACAGCTTGAGCACGGACATCACGGATGCCAAAGAAGGAAAAGAGGAGTTGATGAGCTAATATTAACATCACAACTAAATTCTAAACTGAACAAATTAATGTACACGCATCATAACAATGATTGATTGTTTATTCCGTTAAGATTTTGGTCACCTATCCTGAAACTTTTAGTAATCAAAACAAACACCTCATGATTCATTATCTTGTCAATACTGGCCTGTCAGAATGGCTTAAGTGCAGTGATCGATTACACCCGAGAACATGATTCCTTCGATATGTTTTTCTTCTACTACACAAAATTTGAAGTAAAGATTTTTACCAAGATTTTTGCAGTTAAACACAGATAAAAAAGATTTTTTTGGCAAAAATTAGAGATGGGAACAAAAAATAATGTGGCAACCCTGACTGCAGCATAAGCGGTATCATTACAGCTGATGTTTTAGGTTTGACAGCGTGTGGAATGTTGTGTAAATAAAATATAATTTGTTTGAAATTGCTTTTAGTGACCTGAAATTATGTCTTGAAATCAGTTATTGCGACTTGTTTAGTGTTGTAAATTATTTTCGTCTATGACAAGTCAACTTCAATCCAGGTTTTTATACAAACCGTAATTCTAGACAAAATCGTCAAAAGGTCGAAAGTAACAATTGTAAACAATGACTTAAAACGTAAATTTGCGGGAAATTCCAGGTTGTCAACATCTATATCCACTAGCGACGGGAAGATAATAACTCCCTGTATCTATTTCTGGTGCTGTTTAGTGTGTGGGAGCAAGCAATTCCCAGAAAAATACGCTAGAAGTCATTGTTTACAAGAGTTACTTTTGGCCTTTTGATTTGAATTTTGTCTAGAATTTTCAGTATCGTTGATCATGTATGCAAGGCAAAGGAATGGTTATGTATCCATAAAGTTCAGTTTCCAGCAAGGAGGCAATCACAGGGGCCCTGCATCGCTGTCAACCACATATTGATGCACCATAGTTCACTTGATTTTGACAATTTTGGGCATCTGACAACTGAAATCGATAAATATTTTTCATAAGGGTCTAGATGATAAACGTGAATTTTTCGACCTTGGAAACTTGGCTTGTTAATCTACCACAGTCATTTCGAAGAACAAGAGTCTTTCTATTTGATAGAATTGGAAGATATTGTATTACGAGAAATTTACGGAAGAAGCCATTGTTTACATTTGTTAGGTAGGCCATAATGTCGAAATATAGCACAATAAAACAAATCGATCAATACCAAGGCACGACAGACATGACAGGTAAAATCAACTAGCTCTTTCGCACTCGCTTCGTATCCCGTAATGACGTGACGATGCGCACAGATGAAAGTTATGAATGTAAGGAAGAACAGGTTGATGCATTCATCCTAACCATATATTCATCACATTGACATCACATTGATATTGCAATCCATGTAAGCTACAGTGAAATCTTTAATGATTTCCCCTATGGGTAATCACATTTTAAAGCCTGTCCACGTTAAATTTCGGACACTTTTATTTCAGTGTAGATTTTGATTTATTTCACGGATTGCTGAAACGTTTCACTTATATGACAGCTGAAACTCTCCACTTTAGTTGGTGCTACAACATGTTCACATTCGCTTGATGTTGTTTTTCCTTGTATTCTCCCATACGCGGGGTAGCGATCTGTTATGATGTTGTTTTTGAGAAGGAAATAATTTCTCATCACCATGAGGCTCTAGGAGTAGACAGCAATTTTTTGCTAGAACAAAGTTGTTAAGAGAAAGTATTGATAGTTCCGTTAGCTCACGGCAGGCGGTGAAAATTGAATAGAAGTAGTTTGAAATTGAGCGGAGGGCATTGTGAGGTAGTATTTCGAAACAGGAACACAAACTTTTACCAAGCATCTCCATGCGGGGTAGGTCAAGGCATGATCGAATGCACCACCTTGACTGGTAAAACTTTGTGCACTTGATCGAGCTCATATACTACCGATAGCTTTTTTAATAGTTCTAACGAACTTTCTATTTGTACTCCCAAGTCCCATACATGGGAGAGAAACTATCTCCCGCTCCTTTTTGGGTTTATTTTTGGCATACGACTTCTGCTTTACCTAACATCCACTCGTCGTTCCGGGTCGGGCTTTTTATACTGCAATGCAAAGGAGTGCCATTGCCGATTATTTCCGGACAAAGAAGGTGTCTAAATTTCCGAAGAAGTATTTGATTTGACAGGCCAAATGTAGTTGTGGTCGAAAATCTAAAAGTTTCGTCTCTACCGACTCTACCAATAAGAATGTATACGAGTAAGAATGCCTGCAAAAGCGGTTGCTACCGTTTATCAGAAGCCACGACTCTCCAGCGCTGTTTTGGCCTGATTTGACTTCTAAGGATTGCTTCATTTAGAATTGGAACAAACTTTTGCTCATATTGTGACGCTCCTGGTGGACGGATTTGGAAGTTCTTGGCGCCAACGTGTCGGGAATTTTGTCAGCTTCACGTATGTATTTGACATTCCGCAAATCGACTGTACTTTGTAAACAATCAACATGGAAGCCGAAAAAAGGGAAAAAATTGTGCACAGTTATTTGGAAAATCCATTGTGGTCTGCATCTAGGCTAGCTAAACAGCTGAAACTGCCCAGAAATACCGTATGGCGCGTTATCAAACGGTATAAGCAAACATTGACGACGATTCGGAAGCCTCAAGCCAATCGTCGGAGTGGAACTGTCGACCGGAAACTGCGTGGTAAGATTTTGAAGACGATTAAGAGGAATCCCAATCTGTCGGACCGTGATTTGGCCAGAAAATTCGGTGCTGCCCATAGTACCGTGAGGAGAACTCGACTCCGGGAACGAATCAAGTCGTATCGAGCTAGCAAATAGCCAAATCGGACCATAAAACAGAATAGTGTGGCCAAAATCCGTGCTCGGAAACTATACGACCAGGTGCTGACCAAGTTCGACGGGTGTCTTCTGATGGACGATGAAACCTATGTCAAGGCTGACTTCGAGCAAATCCCAGGTCAAAAATTTTACTTGTCAACAGCTCGGGGGGATATTCCAGCCAAATTTAAATTTGTTTTTGCCGACAAATTTGCACGAAAATTCATGATTTGGCAAGGCATTTGCAGCTGTGGCAAAAAAACGAAAGTTTTCGTTACAAATAAGACAATGACGTCGGAACTATACCAAAAAGAGTGTCTCCAAAAACAAATTTTGCCGTTCATTCGATCCCACGACCATCCCGTAATGTTTTCGGCCAGATTTGGCAAGCTGTCATTACAGCAAAGTCGTTCAAGAATAGTATGCAGAGAAAGGGGTCCGAAAAACCTTAACCCACCCAACTGCCCCCAGTTTCGCCCTATTGAGAAATACTGGGCAATCATGAAGAGGAGACTCAAGGCAAAGGGAAAGGTTGTCAAAAACATCAATCAGATGAAGACCTGGTGGAATAAGATAGCTAAAACGATGGACGAAGAAGGTGTGCGCCGCCTAATTAGCCGTGTTACAGGAAAAAATCGAGAATTCCTTCGAAACCGTGACGAATAATTTTATCCGTATTTTTTCTTAAAAGTATGAAGAAAACGCTACATTTGTATAAAAAAAATCTTGAATTTAATAATAAATAACTGAAATACAGGCAATTGTTTTTGTTCCAATTCTATCTGAAGCAAGCTTTAGTAGCGGAGCCTTTCAGACCTTACCAATACCTTCATTTTTGGGTAAAAATGGTGCGAAGGTTCCCGTGGCTATTGGAGATGCAGTGACACTTAAAACGGGTACTGAGCGGTTTCAATTGAAAAGATTTGAAAGATTTGAAGACATTTGTCACATGTACAGTGCTAGAACTTATTATTATGACGGAAAACTATCAGCTTATTATTGCGTTTATACCGATGGCAATTGCTTTATTTGAAAGTTATACCGGTCGCTTTGAATGATTGAAAGTGAATTATCATTTTTTTTGCTATTTTAAGTTTTTCTAGTGCCGCTTGTTATTTTTTCGTTTGTACAGTGTTTAATAATTTAGTGGCGATTTCACATATTTTTATTTCACGTTTTCCCATTTTCATTGGTGTTTTATTATCCTGTCATTTCCATACCCTATAATGACGTTGCCCATTGGGTCAAGAATACCATACAATACGCTTGAGTGGTACAATACAAGAGCGGAAGTATATACTCAATCCTCAAGATCAGAATATTCTGACAAGACTTAGGATAGGGCATAAACGGCTCACTCATGGATACCGGACCCTGTTTTAGCGGCTATTTGGCCTACTGCCAAGCATATTAACCACCTGTAGACAATATGGATTCCCATAAAAACTGACGCGATTGGTCGAACCAGCAAAGTGATCGAACCAGCAGTAATAAAAATACAACAACAAAAACACTCTAAACTTCTTCCACCCAAGTTTTCAAGAGAAATGGGTAATTTTCTAAACCGTTTCTTTCTGTCCGTTTGTCTGTCTGTCTGACCATTATAGACTCGGAAAGTACGGAACCGACCAGCGTGAAAATTTGAATGCAGGAGTTTTTTTGGGCCGTAAAAGGTTCTAATGATAGTTCAAGACTCCTCCCCTTTCTGTAAATGGAAAGGGGGGAGGCTCCCAGACATATGAAATACAAATTTCTGCATTACTAGGAATTAATCAAGCAAATGGAACAAAATTTGGCATGTTGTGGTTTTTGAAGGCAGGATTTTCTTCTAAAGCTCGAATCAAAGTAAATCTGGACGCATAGTTTAATATACCACCCCGTTCCTGGTGGTTGGCACAAAACACGTTTGACAGGCATTTGTTGATGTTTTGTTGACGAATAAATTGGTAAGAAGTCGATTGATCGACGCATCTCGAAAATACGGATCATGGAGCTTGAGAAAAAAAAATTGTGCACAAACATCTAGAGAATCCTTCGTGGCCTTCAAAATACGCTTTTCATCACGTCTCACACAATAACGTCGAAGGTTTACATTAAATAGTGTCTGAAAAAGCGGATTTTAACCTTCATTCGGAAACACAAGACCAACGTTATGTTTTGGCCGGATCTAGCCAACTGCCACTACTAGGAAGGTACGCTGCAAACAATGTTAATTTAGTTGCCAAAGAGATTAATCCTCCGAATTGCCCTGAGTTCAGACCGATCGAAACATATTGGGCAATTGTCAAGCGAAACCTTCAAGGATGCGGTAAAGAAGTGACAAATGCACAACAAATTAGTTTAGTTAGGCTAAGAAGTTAAGTTCTGATAGAAGTTTGAATCCCTCCAAGAAAAAAGAAGCTTCTCTCAGTGCACAAGAAGTTAGTCTAAGGCTATGTGAGTGAAAGTTACGTTCAAACTAACAGGATTCTACGTTATTTGAAGATAAAATTCCTGTCAGTTTGAACGTAGTTTTCTTAGGAAATGCTTCTACCCAGAAAGAAAATTCGTGGTAGGAACAACCTATTCGGGGGTTACAATATACATTCCATTATAACAATACATTCCGAAAAACTACCATAAACGCGCAAGATCTATTAAATTTGTATTTATTTTGTTGCAAAGATAGCAATGCATGCTCGCACGTCACACCTATTTGTTTTATAAATAAAAAACAAGCAAAGGTGCTGTTTATTGATGAAATCTTTGCGCATATTGAACAAAAAATGGTCAAAGTTACCCCGTTTTACGGAAAAGTCTTTCAATATGTTGCAGTTTCCCGTTAAGTTACTTATGGGCTTATCTCAATACTTCTTGCAGAAAACCAGTCAGTACGTCGATATTTCTTTAAAGCTCATTTCTATGCCCACCCCTTAGTTATGAGAAAACTACTAGGCGTATAGAAAGTCCAATTTTATGCAAGGTGAAACTAACAACGACAACAACGCAGCAGCACGAGACTCTTGGAACTGGGTCACAGGATCGGCGGATAAACTCATACACTGTATTCTATCTGCTGTTTTCGTGTGGTTGGACATAGGACGTACCTTCAAAACTACAGAGACGACGGCAACTACGACGACTATAGTCTCGCGAGCGCTCGCGATAAGGTGCCAGAAAGATTCCGGCGATGGCGGACGAACAAATGCCAACCTTCGGCAAGATGGTGGTGGAACTACCGGCTGGTGTACCGTTAGTTACAGCGCGATGGCGGTCAGACTGGTGCGTCTACCGTTCGTAAGCTGTAGTGCGATGGTGGTTGGTTCGCTCACTTCGACCGAGACGGTGATCTGGTGACGGGCTGGGATAGCGGTTGGATGCACAGGCGCTTCCTCCTGACGCAGCCGGTCGACAACGGCAGAGCCGCCCTCTGTCGAATCGGGGAGGGACTCTCGCCTTGATAATTAGGGCTTTTGCCCGAGATGAATATCCTCTTTTACACTTATGGCCCGAAGCCAGAGGAATGTGGGTCCTTTGCTATTAGGTGTTGGTGACTAAAAAGCCTCCTCCACCGTAGCGTGCACTGGCGGTCCTTGACTCGCCAACCAAAAAGTGTTTCCAATAAACTGACAGAAAATGTTCTAAATCGGCGTAGCTTCAAACGTATAATTCCGTAACACTGAACACTTCTGGTCTACACGCTCGCCGGTAACTAAGTGAACGATCCCTGTTCACCGAGCATCCAAGAACCCTTCAGCTCATCACCCGTGACTTCGTGTCACCATTTTTCCATGGCTTTGCGCGCCTTTTCCAGCCCTCGACCGTTAAGCATGGCCATGATGTCAGCCCAGTGAGCTCCACCGCTACTGTTTGGTATGTTTACTTGAATGCTCGATCACATCGTGCACAATAAAAAACACATCGCATTTCGTTTGTTGTAACAGAACGGTTACAAAGGTGAGCTCAAACCCATTCGGCATTCGGTATTAAAGGACATAAGTGTAACTCAGATTAAATCTTGCATTCAGGAACACAATTAATTCCCCCATAAACCTCATAAATCTCTTTAGGATTCCCATTCGACCCACCTCCGGAGGGTGTCATAAAAAAATCCTGCACACACCACATTGTGACGATGATGACCTCCCGGCACATTCGACCCGCTGGGAATAGCTACTGCGGGTGTCTATTTATCCGACTGACGGCACCCTGGTTTCAGATGCATGAAATTAATTAGCTAATGTTAATCTCGGATAGCGAGTGCGTGGCAGAATTCCGGGTAAAAAATAAACTAAACCTTACCTACCCGGCGAAATGGATATAAGGCTAATGGACCGCCCCCCGTCTGTGATGTGGTTTCACTCTGCGAACGTGCGCCCGGAGGTGGGCGCTTCAATCGGATCAGTTCATACTCAAGGATATCCATTAATGGAGGTGATTTCGGGTGACTCTGCGGTGGTAAAATTTATTAGCCATAATGGCGAATGGGCTATGGATGGCGCCGGTTCGCTAATTACGGACGTGATATTTTTGATGGAACCGGTGCTAATTTGACATGGTATTGCGTACCTAGTTATTGCGAGTAAGTTCCAAATAGAGATATAATATTCGGTTATTAGTTCAGTATTACTTTACGAGCGAAGTTATTTGCAACAGGATCTCTTTGTTTGGATTTTGATAGCGTTATGAGATCATTGGCCATCAATAATGGTTGGCTGGTTTTCTGTTCTTTATTCGCCGGGTATGTACATTAGGATGGAACAAGTTTTAGGACTTGACTTCATTTTGGATCCTTTATTAAATTTGGTGGCTTCCACCCAAAAGGAATTCCCGGTATGGGCACACTGGGTTATTCCAGTGAAAGAAGCGACGCGGGCATTAGATGACGGTAGGAAGCTAACAGATGAAATACTCCTGACAACGTTGTCCAAAGCGGGGGATGGTCAACTCTTGTCCGATGACATACGTTCCGCAAGAATGAGAGAAGATTGAAGCAATCACATCGAATCATTTTCTGCAAGGAGTTAGCAAGGATGCGGAATAGGTAGTGGATGACCATGCGCATGCAGAGGAGATGGAGCAAAGAATACCTACCAAGAAACATTTGGTATTCATGGTAGACGTGGCACAGAAAAAAGCTGGATCCGTTGAATAGTAGAAGAGGTCATTGAAGTGGCTTTAGGAGGATCCAACTGTTTCAACAATTCCTCCGGTTTCCCCGTGAATATGGGAAGTTTCCGAGTGATCCCATTTAGCGCAGCCAAACTCAATTGATAATAATTAGTTCAGATGGTAATTTCCGCACCGGACCACACTGTTATGTATAAACTTATGGTAACATATTTAACTTTAACTTCAACTGATTTCACTTTTTGTTAAAATTTTCCTTACGATTATCGTGTCTACCTCCTTTGTTTTTGTTTACACTTCTATTCATCTCCATTTACCTATCAGAAACATAACATGCTCACTAGATCGTTCATTGATTCAAACGGTGCTCCCAGTTTTCTTTATAGACACTGTATATAGATTAGACAACGCAAAATCATACAATCTGCCAACTCTGAAAAATGTAATAAATTTGAGCAATTGATCTGGCACCACTTGTATTTGTACAAACTTGAAGTAAACAGCGCAATAGGCTAAAAAAAAAGATTCGGTTCCGATGTTGGTAGTTTGTTTTGATTCCGTTTGAAGATATTCATTAAAAAGTATAGTGAAAAGTGCCGGTAAAAAATGAATTGTTTGGAGCGAAATTGTGGCTATAACTCGCGATGTGCTGTGGGTTTCTTCCAGTTTCCAAAGAAAGATAATATAAGGCAGAAATGGCTTGCATTCTGCGGACTTTCGGCAAATTTTCAGATTCTATAAGGCCATAGGCTGTGCAGTGTAAATACAAAATAATATAATTTATTTTCTCCATTACTAATTATAACAAATATATCCAGTTACATTTTAAATACTTACATTTACTGAATATGGAAGTAGAAAATCCCTTATTTGTTCATAATTGGATTTTGTCAAAACAATACTTGATCACAATACTTGCTCCTTTAAAGTTAATCAAAAGTTGACAGTCAGTTTGGCTGCATTTTTTGACAGGTCGTTTGGTTAAGACAATTGATGTCCGGTCTATATACAGTGTCTATACTTTCAACCCTCCTCCCCCTTGTAGCCTTTTTTTCTGTTTACATGCGAGTGAATGACACGAGGATTGAAAATCGCTTTAAGACGGTCGACCTGGGTGAATAGAACTCAATATTAAATACTTCTGCCACTATCAACTATATTTTTTCGTAACACGTTTTGAATTGTAAGCACAAACCAACAGGTTATGTATTAAAAGATTACAAACAAGCACAGATTCCATGACACAGATACAATAAAACTTACTTTGGCAAAACAAGTAGGTAAGTACACTTCATTCAATCCATGAGGGCCCCAGCATATTTGGCTCGGAAATGGATTCCGAAAATGCTCGGGGTGGCACAATAACGCGCAAGGTCTTTACAATTGTTTTGATCCTTCGCGTATAGTACACAGAAACAAAAGCGTTCACGACAATGTAAACGGATCGTGAACTAGTGCACGTTTTCATGATTTCTATCCAAAAACTCGAACTAGTTCCCGATTGCGTGATTCAGTTCACGGTGTATTTTTGTTTGTTCTCGAATTCATGAATACAGTTCATGGATCCGGGCACGGATTTTTTTTTAACGTGTATCCAAGTGTATTAATATCCGTTATGTAGAGAGAGAGAAAAAAACGGAGGTCTTCGTAGACTTTAGGTAAACCACCCCATCCCCATCCTAGACAATTGTAGAATTTTTTCGAACCCCCTCCCCCTGAATTTTATACGTAGTTTATCAACAGCCCCTTAAGTGAATACTCGTTTTTAGCATACATAGAAACAATAATGACCTTAAACAAACGCGTAAAATTTTCCCTCCTTCACTAGTAATGGCCCAAACACAATGATAACGGCAACGGAAAACGGCAAAGCCCGATCTGAGCATGCCTGCTTGTCGGAAAGAAAACAGACTAGATCCAAGCCGATTCTAATTGGATCGAAGTCATTTGCAGCAACTGTCAAAGTTGCCGTTTTCCGTTCCGTTTCCGTTATCATTGTGTTTGGGCGGTAAGCTTAAGCAAGCGTAAACAGTGAAATATATTGTCAAAATTTTACGAAGCTAAAGGGCCCAGACCTAATATGGGCGGAAACGGAACGGTAACGGCAAGTTTGACAGTTCTCGCAAATGACGTCGATATTTCCAATCAGAATCAACTTGGTTCTAATTAGTTTTCTATCCGACAAGCAGGTTTAGTCAGATTGGGCTATTCCGCTGCCGTCGCCGTTCCGCTTCCCTTATCACTCCGTTCAAGCCTTAAAGTCTTGTTCTTCCTCATTCTTTCAATACGTAAACAAAATTGTTACATTAACATCCGTCAAAAACCTATCGTTGCAATCTTTATTGTTGTATAACAATTACAATCTACATATATATATATATAAATGAATTTCTGTCTGTCTGTACCTCATAGAATCGAAAACTACTAAGCCGATCGGCGTGAAAATTTGTATGCAGGGGTTTGGGCCAGCGAAGATTTGTAGCATCTAAAATGCAGATTAAAGGTTGATTTATTGCATATGCCAATGATAATTGGTCCACTGTCCAGAAGTTCTTTTAGGTTTCGTTAGACGACATTATGGGCGTCTCCAGAAGCAAGTTCAGTCTTCATTAGAAGACACCTAGAGCCGTTTTGGTCTTCTCTGGAAACTACTTTGAAATTCTCCAGAGACTACTTTGCGCTTTACCGGAAGCCAGTTTTGTTAGAAACCGTGTTGGGATTTTTCCGAAAAACACTTTGAGCTTCTACAGAGACAACTTTGGACTATCCCCAATTCCAACTTTGGGCTTCTCCAGAAGCTCTTTAGGTTTCGTTAGACATTATGGGCTTCTCTAGAAGCAACTTTAGTCTTCATGTGAAGACACTTAGCGGCCTTTTTGTGAAATAATCAACCTTTGGATTCTCCAGAAGCAACTTTCAAGCTCCTCAGAAGCAACTATGGGCTTCTCTAGAAGTAATTTTGTCCTTCTCCAGAGGCACTTTAAGCTTAATAAAATGGTACTTTGGTATTCACCAAGAGCAACTTTGAACTGTTTCTAAGATATTCTTTGGGATTCTCTAGAAGCAACTTTGGGTTTCTCCAGCTGACAATTTGGGCTTCTACAGAGGCAACCCAGTTAAAAATTGGGTTTTGCGGATTGACTTCTGCGGAAGCCACCTTTGGTTTTTCCAGAAGCACCATTTGAAGCCATTTTTTTGTGTCTTCAGAATAACCTTTGGGCTCTTAACGAAGAAACTTTCAGCTTTTCCAGAATCACATTCAATTTTTCAAAATACCCATTTTCTCCATGAGAGATTTGAGCTTTTCAACGGACAATATTGAGCTTTTCCAGAAACTACTATGTATTTTCTGCCACTTTAGGTTTAGTTAGAAGCTACTTTGAGCTACTTCTGAAACAAGCCACGTTGGACTTCTCTTGAAGCTTATAAAAGCATTTCCGGAAGAAATTTTGGACCATCCCTCAAGGCATCTCCGGAGCTTTAAGCTTCTCTAGAAATCTTTTTTGATTTCTCAAGAAGCCAATTTGGGTGGCTCCAGAAGCCATTATGAGCTTTACAAGAGAAAATATTTGGCTTTTCCTGAAGCCAATTTGATCTTCTCTTGAAGCAACTTTAGGATTCGCCGGAAGCAATTTTGTGCTTCTTTTGAAATAACTTTAGATTCCGTTAGAATCCAAGTAGCGATTCTGGAAGTAATTTCAAGAATCTCAAGAACTAACTTTGAGCTTTTTCCAGACGCCCCTTTGGGCTGATCAAGAAGCCACCTCGGATTTCTCCAAAAGCAATTGTAGCCTTTTACCAAAGTCTTTGGACCTCTGTGGAGGGAGGCTCCCATACAAATGAACACAAATTTCTGCATAACTCGATAACCAATCAGCAAATGGAACCAAATTTAGCATGTAGAAGTTTTTGAAGACAAGAAATGTTTCAATGGTAGTTTGAGACCCCTCCTCATTCAGAAAGGGGGCGGGGCTTCATACAAATAAAACACAAGTTTTTGCATAACTCGGAGACGTAATCATGCAAATCGAAACAAATTCGGCAGGTGTGAGGTTTTTGAAGGCAAGATATGTTTCGTAGGTGACTCGAGACCCTCTCCTTTCTGAAAGCTGGAGGGGGGGCTCCCATGCGGTTTGAAACACAAATTTGTGAATAACTCGAGAACTAATCAAGCAAATGGAACCAGCAAATGGAAGCAAGAAATGTTTAAATGTTGGTTTAAAACCGCTCCGTCCTCTGAAAGAATGGAGAGGGGCTTCCATACAAATGAAATACAAGTTTCTGTATAGTTCTATAAATAATTAAGCAATTGGAAACAAATTTGGCAGATAGAAGTTTTTTAGGCAAAAATGTTTTTATGGTAGCTTTTGAGACCCTCTCTCTTTGGAAGATGGGGGCTCCTATACAAATGAAACACAAATTTCTGCATAACTAGAGAACAAATCAAGCAAATGGGATGAAATTTAGCAGGTGGAGGTTTTCAAAAGCGATAAATTTTTTGAGACTCCTTCGCCTCTTTGAAGGGGGGGCTCCTATGCAAATGAAAATGAAATTTCTGCATAACTTGAGAACTAATCAAGCAAATTAAACCAAATTTGGTTTGAGCAAGTTTTTAAGGCAAGAAAAGTTTTATAGTTATTTAAGACCCTCCTCTCTCTGGAAAGGGGGGCACCCATACAAATGAAACACAAATTTCTATTAAACATGAGAACTATCCCTACTGCTATGCAAATTTGATGCAGGGGTTTTTGCGTCCGGGAAAAGGTCTGAAACACAAATTTCAGCATAACTCGAGAATTAATGAAACAAATGGAACCATGTTTGACATGTTGAGGTTTTAGAAGGCAATAAATATTTCTACAGTGGTTTGAAACCCTTCCTCTCATTGTACGAGGAGGGGGCTCCAATACAAATGAAACACAAATTTAAACCAAACACGAAAATTTTTCCCACTGTTATAAAAATTTGTATGCAAAGGTTTTTGAGGCCGGACAAGATTTTCGTGACGGATCGAGACTCTTCCCCCTGTATGAAAGGGAGGTTTCCAAACAAATAAAACACAAATTTCTGCATAATTCGAGAACTAATTAAGAAAATGGCACCAAATTTGGCATATGAGGATTTTTGAGGTCAGATTTTTTTTTCTTAGGTGGTTTGAGACTCCTCTACTCTGGAGGGTGAGGGGGGGGGGAGATCTCTCAAACAAAAGAAACAGCAATTTGGACCTAGCATGAGAATTATCCAATCAACTAAAACACAAAATGTGTATTTCTCGGGTAGGCAGCATGTTCTGATAGAAGTTTGAACCCCTTCTTAGTCAAGAATGTGAGGGGTGCTTGAGTTACTCTCAGTTCTACATTATGCACAAAAAGTTAATCTAAGGTTATGCAAGAGAAAATTTCGCTCAAAATGACAGGATACGGAAATTCTTCTACACAGAAAGAAAAACCGGTAGAAACTAGTGGTCCAAGGGTTAAATTAAAAACAAAAACGTTCGTTTTTTGCAGAAATTTCACACATTAGCAAACGAAAATACTTTAACCAAATTCATTTCGAAAAAAAATTATAAACGCGCCAGTTCCATTACATTTTTATTCCTTTACTTGTATGCGTAGCAAGGCTCGCACCGGGTTCACCTAGTGTCAAAATAAATGTTAATTTGTTGACCATTTGAGTCAAAATATCCGCCGATTATCAAGCTTCCGCAACACTGGATGGCAGTGTATTTCCCTGGCTGGAGTTGACTAATTCGGCCACCAGAAAGAACGTCACGTCTTCACGGCGGATCCGAAACAATTCAAATTGACTGCCCCGAACGGCTCTTCTAAACGGCAGCATTTTTGTGGCTGTAGGTACGTATTAATTTTAAATGAGAATTTGAACACTCATTGTTTAGCAAGTAGCCTCAGTCAGAATGGGAATCCCAATTGGTTTCCAAAAAAAAAGAAAATAACAAACGTTGTGCCGACTGAGTAGGCGTCGCAATGAACCGCAAATTCCACGACAAAGAGAATGGGAAACGTGACAGCCTTTGATGGCATTCGGTCCGGTGTGTGCCATCTGCTCGCTTTTTGATCGTGGGTCGTAAAAATATTTCTCTCCATAATCATTAAGCTTAATGTTTACACCAAAAAAAAAAAAAAAAAATAAGCAAAGGGAAGCGCGATCGTTTTATAGTTTCCCTAAGCCCGGAGTCTTGTGACTGAGCTGCCGTCAAACGGTTTGGCATGCCTATAAATCGCACGCAGCATGCGTTGGATATGGGCACCCGCGTTCAGAGGGCTACTTAGATGGTGGGGGATTGGCGTTTCGATTTGGAATAAATAATCTAACCAGTAGGGCCACCATGTGCCACAAAGTGCCGCATAGAATCTGATATTTCCTGGTTCTATAGGAAAATGGAAATCGAGCCGCCCTTTCTTTCCACATAAGACGATGATGCCGTGGCCTACTTCGATGCCGTTCCTGCAAACGGACGTGTGTGAAATAATTTCGTTTATTAACTCAATTTAAATTGACTGAGTGAAATTATTTACGACTGACAGGGAAGGGCGACGCACAGACATATGCTCCGCTTGAAAGGAGAATCTTTGTTGCATCGGAACCCGGAATGGCAGTCCCAGCCGTATGGAACGTGCATACGCATAAATCATTGCTCGGTGTGGTCGTCGTCATCGTCGTCATCGTCGTCATCGCCGGTGGTGGCGCTAGTCGTACATGGTATATGCCGAACCGAACGAGGCGAAGAGTACCTCTTGACTATTTGCATTTATCTGTAACAATATCGGCTTTCCATTATAATGCAGGTCGGGAAGGGCGCACAGGGAAATTCCCGGTGCTTGATTCCCAGAAGGTACCGTCGAAGAGGAAGACGTGCATACTTGGAATAATTTAGAATACTTGAGCGGATCTCGGTAGTTGTTGCCGGGTCGGACAAACGGATCCGAGAATGGAGCGAGAACGGACGTTAATTCAACTTTAATTTGAGAAATAAATTCCCCAGGTTCGGGCTGTGAATGCGCTTCGGGATGCACACATGTGAATGCACACCGAACGGTTGCTTTTGCCATCGACGGGCCCCTCCCTTCGGCAGACGGGAGGTCTAGCCCGGACGGATGAGAAATGTGCTACTGTTGTTGCCTGGCTGCTACAATCTAGGCGAGTGAGTAGTAGGTGGCCGGAATGCCGGCTCAGATCAGGTGCAGGGCGGTCTCGAAGAGTAGAGCTGTTTGTGCGGTTGTACACAAAACAATTTGTATGTTTCATGGGGTATAATTGGAATTTATTGAAGCCTTTCCATGGAATCCATTTGGATAAACATAACCTTTAATCCTTCCGTAGTGTGGCGGTTGTGTTCGAGAAATTGTTTCGCAACTCGATCGGAGTGCTGATCTGATATTAACTTCGGGTTGGATTTGATTGGCTTTCAGATTGAAATAACTTTGCATTTTTTTTAAATATTCCGTGGGGAAATCGATTGAAAATGAAATGCCCAGCATCTGTACTGCAGCTGTCATTGTTAATTGTTATTTTTGCCATTTAGATTAATTGATGGGAATGAAAAATTTAGTTAATTTTCTCAACAAATGATAAGGAATTCTGTCGACAAGTTTGCGCCATAAGAATGGTTTTGGAATGCGAAATTAATGGATAAACATATCTCTTTTATGTTAATGTATGTTTGTTTTGAAAATGTATATCTTCTAATGTTTGCATTAAAAACACTGGACTTTTTTCCAGATGGTGTTAAATTTGATAAATTTCCCATGGAAGGTAACTATTTAAGCTTATTTGCAAACAAATTCTACGCCCTCAGCGAGCAGCCTTCCGGCAGTTAACCGGAACATTCACCATGGCGGACGAAAACCTGCGTGTAGGCATGTTTTTGAGTTCTTTTTCGTTTTATTTATCAATTCCTCCTCAGTTTTCGCGACAAAATTGTTGAAGTAGATCTTGCGCTTCAACTAGGGGACGTTGGGAGGGTTCGCCAACTTGGGTACCACATCGATATTCAGCCGTTCCATCTCCTCCAGATCCG
Organism: Aedes japonicus; assembly: GCA_034211315.2. Taxonomy (NCBI): domain Eukaryota; kingdom Metazoa; phylum Arthropoda; class Insecta; order Diptera; family Culicidae; genus Aedes; species Aedes japonicus. The sequence continues at coordinate 5,695 of JASCZW010004251.1, read as the reverse complement.
GCCAGAACACCGCGTCCCCGCTCTTATAAGGTTTCTTGATGAATGACGCAACTTCCGGCAAGCATTTCGTACTATAAATTTCCCTGTTCACGGCCAGTCCGGCAGAGTGGCTTTGGCATCCTATTTCTCGCTGATTGTCAGCCACAGCAGCACCTTCTTGGGAAGCTGGTGTGTGAAATAAATTTCACCTCGAGCTCACTTCCTTCGTGGGGGAAGTAAAATACGAAGTGCCCTGTCAGTTGTTGCCATCCAGGGTGAGATAGGTCTCGTCGTCCATCACCACCGTCACGTCGCGATTTGCCGGGAAAATCGAGTTGACCATCATATTCAGCCGCTGCCGCTGCGTCATTGTCTGCAGCCCCGAAACCAGTGGACGCGACGTCCGCTTCCTGACATGTATGTTCACTATCTTTGTCGGTTGAACCGACTTCCCGGCCAAACGCACGCAATGATGTAGCCATGTTTCCCTCGCATCCTTTGGAGCTTCTTGTCGCTCAGGGTCATCGGCCGTCCGAAACCGGGTTTTCTTTCGAAGCTCTGATTCTTGTCTAATAGTGCCAAGCTGTTGTAGATGCCGGAACGGGCGTATCCGACGTCCACAAAGTGCCGCACGATGTCCGTTTTCGACGCGGCCGAGTGCCGTTCTGTGAACACGCACACTTCTGAACGGAGTTGCTTCATTGTTGTTGCCATCACGGTTAGAGTTCAACTGATAGAGCTGTCAAATTTTGTCTGCTGACTCATGGGTTACTATGATTGTTGCATGGGTAGTTTTGTCAGTCCGGTGGAGGTAATCCTATGAAAAATCAGCAAGTTTTTTTCACACTTGATATTGTTCTTTCCTTGTATTCTCCCATACGCGGGGTAACGATCTGTGATGATGTTGTTTTTGAGAAGGAAATAATTTCTCATCACCATGAGAGTCTAGGAGCAGACAGCATTTTTTTTTACCAGAACAAAGTTGTTAAGCGAAAGTATTGATAGTTCCGGTAGCTCACGGCAGGCTGTGAAAATTGAATAGAAGTAGTTTGAAACTTGAGCGGAGGGCATTGTGAGGTAGTATTTCGAAACAGGAAAACTTTTGCCAAGCATCCCCATGATGGGTAGGTCAAGGCATGATCGAATGCACCACCTGACTGGCAAAAGTTTGTGCACTTGATCGTGCTGCATATACTGATCGATAGCTTTTTTTAATAGTTCTAACGAACTGTCTAGTCTGTACCCCCAAATCCTCTACATGGGAGAGAAACTATCTCCCGCTCCCTTTGGGTTTATTTTTGCATACGATTTCTACTTTACCTAACATTTACCTAAGTTTTTTCATTTTTTAAATGCAAATGTTATAGGCCGTAGTGTGAACGTACTTTAATACTCCTACGTGTTGACGTTTCAATGAAGAGGAATACAGTTTGAAAACCAAAACTTGAAATTTTCTGCATTATTTAATGAACCTAATGACTGTTCATTTCATTTAGAGGACACATTTTTTTGCAGATGTTTTATTTATATGAAATCAAATTCAAAAACAGTTTTATTTTTAAAAATCGGCAGCCCTATACTTGCAACTTTTAAGATGTCGAAATTATCGTTTAAAAATTGAAATTTGTTTCAGAAAAACATATAAATGTTGGCAATAAAATGTCAAAAACGTAACGCTATACATCTAAGGAGTGATCAATTAAATTGTAAGAATTACCCTAATCATATAGCAAATGTTCCATAAGAAGTTCAATATCATTCCTTAAACTTGTAAAATTGATCCTTGGAATGTAACGTTAGCTAACTAAAATATGTGCACATGATCAATTTTTTTTTGAAAATATTTCATAAATGAAGCGCCTATGTACAGATAGGCTCAGGTATGCGAATTTAACTGGAAAGATACATTTTCAGCCTAAGTTTGAAGTTTTGGAGCAAAATTGTCCTCCACAAAGTTTATTTCTAAAAACATGGGGCTTCTTTTGTTGTGAATAAATACTAGGATGGTCCTTATTTTCAGAGAAACCGAAAATCTAACATCTATTTGCAGAAATAAAGGCATAAATCATTCAAAAAAGTTGTGAAATAAACAATTTCAAGCAACTTTGATTGTATAATTTTTTTTTAACCGAATTAGAGCATTTTTCCCGGAGTCCCGACAGAATTTTTTTTTTCCAACAATGTTGTCTTCAGATGATTTTTAAAGATACAAATTTGACGTTTTAACCTTGCCGATGTCTCTTACCGTTAGCGAGTAATTAACGCCTTTATACAATTACGCCCTATTCAAATGTGTTTCACTCAATTTAAAAAAAATAACCTATCTCCAATTTTCGGACATAACATGCAATAATAAAAATCCTTTCAAATGTTGTTGGAAAATTTTTTTTTGGTTTGCCCCAACTAGAAAAAAGCCATATTTTGTTTTCAAACACCATAATAACTTTTGTTTGACATATACTATAGAGACAATTTCAGCACACCCAAAATTGTAACTTTGATTGCTGTAGAATCAATAGGAAGACGACTTAGCTGAAAAATCAAAAATCAAAACGTTACAGCAAAATAACTGACTTTTATAGGGACACCCTAAGCTACGCAGGAAAAACTGCTCTAATTCGATCATTTCAAAAGATACAGATAAAATTGTACCGTCAAAGTTGCTTGAAATTATTTATTCTACAACTTTTTTGAATAATCTATGCCTTTTATTTCCGCGAATAAAAAAATAGATTTTCGATTTCTCTGAAAATAAGGGACCACCCAAGTTTTCATTCACACCAACAGAAGCGCCATGTTATTAAAAACAATGTCTGAAAATGTATCTTTCCAGCTAAATTCGCATTCTGGACCACTGTGCAAGATTTCCATAATAGGTTTGAATTTGAACCATGAACTTCTCAGTATTTTCCACAGCAAATCAACTTTGTGCATTTAAAATAATAGGTATGATCCATAGATTATGCCGGAATTATTCCAATTTTGAGTTTAATCTTTTTTTTAAATTTTGGCTACGGGGAAATCGTCACTGCGTCACTATTCAGATTTATTTACATATCCGTTCCATTGAATATTAGAAAATTTATGCTATTTGGCAACCATGTATTAATTGACGTTTATTCTACGAACACTAACGCATCATCTGAATCACATCACCGCAAGCGAGGGGAGAACAAAAGTGTGAGAAAACAAACAGTTAATTCTTGTAAGTGGTGCCAGAAATGAATTTATCTTCCAGAAGGTGGCGAGTGTGTTTTTGAGGGAGGTACCACATGGTGGCCGAGTGACTGGCCAAAGCGGTCAATGTTACCCAGCTGATCAGCGTTTTCCCGTTTTACGGTACTGTAGTTTCGTATTATTGAGAATATATGTTAATCATATCTTAGAGTTTAATTCAGAAAGTCGTTGAACTGCAACGAGTATATTAAAAAACTACACAAAGTTAATTCACTATAACTGCATAATGTTCAAAGAACATGTACTCATTTGGCATCTTAAATCCATATCGATAATCAAAATTGACGGTTAAAAAATATCTAATAATTCATTTTATGGGCTGAATGTATGAAATTTCTAATATTTTGGTAAATTCAACTTTTATATTACTAACCTAAACAGGTTGTTAGGCACTATTAATGCCAATATTTTAATCACATCGATAAACAATACGTTCAGGATTATCAATTAGTGCATTTTATAAACTGAATATATGACACATCGAATATTCCTGGAACTTCCTGGAATTTCTGATGAAAATATGTATCCAGGGGTTCAGTCTCACCATCGGTGGATTAATTCGGGCTTTGATATTAATACCTATGTTTGATTTGAACCTATTTATACATTATTGTATGGCTTCAGGAGCCAATCACAAAACGGGATAGTGATTTACTTGCTCCAGAATATGGTGGATCGGCGAGCATGCCAAACCAATATAATGGATCACAATTAATTGTGATTCCACCAGCCCGGCAAACCCTCACATCTCACCAGGAAGCATTTTTGTTGTTCATTGTTCTATGCTCACTCTATCACTCACATCGCACCATGACCGATAACAAAATAGTCCGTAGTAAAGCATCGACACAACCTTTCACAGCCGATGCTTAAATCAAAATTTTTCTTCGTAAACTTTCAATTTTTACAACTGTATCAATCCTGTAAAAGCCTCTTGAGAACAATCTATGCAAATCCATTTAAAATTGCGATTGAGGGATTTGGTAAAAGTAAGAGTAGATGCATTTCGTGGCACCGTTATGCTTTTATTGAGGGGAGACTTGGTCCTATACCCAATGATTTCATTATCTCAAATCCGCTCAACCAATCGCTATGTTTTGTGGATGGATTAATATTATTTGAGATAACTCAATGCAAACGTCGTCCAAATTTTGCAGATTGACAGGCAATCTGTGAAGACCCACCTAACACCTTATAGTAGGATGCTTAGAGACTGACCGGAAAATTCGATGAGCTACCCAGAGATTTTTTCATAATTTAGCCTTCATTCGTTTCGTAAACATGGATTTTGTACACAGAACAAATGTCTCGCAAATTGTATGAAACATTCTTAATGCGTATTATCTAGTTAAATGCTATCATTACACCTCTCTGTTCAATTCATGAAATGAATTTTATAAAAGTCGACCAATTTCTGCTTCTCTTCAATCTTTATGTTGGTATTGTTAGCTTCGGTGGGCTGAAATCAGTGATTTCATCCCAAAATAAAAATTAATGCGCTATCGAGAGTTATAAGTTCATACTTATTAGTCAAGTAACTTCTAACGAGTCACCATGGCTGATATCAAACACGGAATCAATAACAACTCTTCCCACAAATACAGGTCCGAATCTCATGTCAGAAACATCAATAAAAATTCTGAGCAACAATTCAATTACCTACTGAGTCGACATAGAAGATCTGTCAGTCAATCATGCAACCATCAGAGAGACTTTTTCTTTTTTACTGATAAGAAAATATTCGTAGCAGTTTTTATTGTTTTCGTACAATGTACGAATGTTCTTTCTGTGTTAATAAATTCTTCGTGGCATTGAGTACGAAGGTAGTTTCTGAAAAGTACAAATCGATTTACAACGAATACAACGAAAAGATTTTTAGTCCTACCTTTGAATTCGTAATAAAACGAAATTTAATTTTCAGTGTGGGTAAGAGGGTCGTGGAGGAAAAGATCATTTTCAGTACAAACTGTGAACAAACTCAGTGGTTATCCTATACAAAAATCCAACACGACTGTAAAATGACACGACACAAGACAGTACCTGCTAGATTTAAGCATGGTTCCTAACTTAATGCGGTTCGATTTTGAAACAATTGGAAAACCTAAGTTTTTTAAATCCTTTTTGTTTTTTAGTTCTAACGTACTTTGAGTAAGCGTAAAGAAGATTCACCCGTCATCAGGTGAATTATCACAAAGCGAGGGCTTGATTCTTGCTCCAGCCGGTGGAACTAGAAAATGTCCTACTCTACTTGTCCACCGGGCGTTGTGTTGTCCGTTGTATAAATGTAAATGTGTTCAGAAGACGGAATAATTCTCTCTCTATATCTCTTGGCCATCTCTCTCTCTAAAAAAAATAGTTTGCCCCCCCCTTATTTTCTAAAATCCTGGCTACGCCTATGCTCTCTATGTGCATTAGATAAACGCAGAAAATTCAAAAGTTTTTTTTTATCTTGCTTCCGTAGACAGACTTAATCAATCAT
>JASCZW010004250.1:0-42789 GCA_034211315.2 Aedes japonicus | reverse complement strand
ACGAAATAAAGTATTGATGTTCATCTGTCATATAAGTGAAATCGTTTTAGCGATCCGTGAAATAAGTCAAAATCTACACTGAAAGAAAAGTGTCCGAAATTTCACGTGGACAGGCTAAGTTGAATTACTTAATTCAACGTCAATCGAAATGGTTTCATAACGAGCATTTGAAGAGGCTTCATCCTGAAGAACGTGGATAAATGTCGTCAAATTGGAGTAGTGTTGTGCTTGTCACGTCTGTGAAGCTCTACCCACGGGGGCTCAATGGGATTGAGATCTGGTCTTTGACTACATAGAAAACATAATGAATTTTAATAGTCTTGTACAATTTTCCCTCGTTAAATTGCAATCCAAAGCAAACAACGTAAACAACGTAATCTTTCATACAGTATGTAACACTGTTTGCAATCTTGATCCCAGTGAAATCTGGCTAAAGTTTTACATGAAAGATCCCGTTAATTTCTGCCAAATCTAGCATTCCCTTTATGTGCATTAGATAACTCAGAAAATTAAATGCTTCTTTCAAACTGTGAAGGCCACTCTTTAACCTTGATTTTGGCCTTCTTAAATTATTCCTTCAGCATCTTATTGTTTTTAATTGTCTTGTTAAAAGACCCAATTTTTCGGCATTTCCTTTCTGACGAAAATATCTTTACATACATGTCAAAAGATATGCTTTATCTAGTAGAATTTAAAGGAATTTGCTCGCGTTTACTAGTGATAATTTGAAAAAAGCTTTTCAATGTTTTATAACTAATAGTTTTAAATAATGCACGCATTACAACTAATACAACAAATTGTTAGAAACATTTCCATACGGTTGCTGCCAAAATATCGGAACACAGACGTTGGACAGTCGAGAATGACAGTTTTTGGCTCAGGAAGTACCAGCACATTGGCCCTAAGCTCGATCCTAAGCTTAATTATTCGCCCCTGAAAACGCAACTCATACAAACACACCTCAAATTTTCTTTCAAAATAACACTGCAAATCTAAACAAAAACAAAGTTTCTACACGGTCGTTTGCAAAAACCCATTAATGGGTGAAAAAACACCCATTTTCACTAGAAGTGCCTCTCCCCATTTAATTGGTAAACCCGAATTACCCATTAATGGGTAAAAGCAGTGTATGTCACAAAATGGGTTTTTATTCACCCATTGCAAAGAAGCCAAGTTTTCCCATAATGGGTAAAAAATTACTCATTTTTGCATGCGGATTATGCAGCAGTTCGGTATATTATAAATTCATGGTTTTCATGGTACTTAATCAATAAATGCAATAAAAAAAACATAAAATACTTTTATTTGTTTTATTCATGCCTTTTCTGGTATACTTATGGAATCATCCATCAATAAATCCTCCAATCGAGCTTCCAGATCCACGTTATTTGGCTGTTTACATGAAAAAATGCCAGCTGAGGCTTCAAAATGTTGATAGTAAGGATCCACACTTTTTTTCAAATGAACGGAACAGCATTCTTCGGGCTTGTACTGAGGTTATGCCCAAATTTGATGTGCTGAAAACCAGGGAAGGGATAATTTTTAAAATAGATCAGGGTTTCGAATAATAAAAATTCTTACCCTCCAGCTTTCCGTATGAATCTGCGATCAACTTCTTTCCAAGCTCGTTTTTTAATTCCTCCATGTTAATGTTTCCACCAACTTTGAACTTTTTTTCACCCATTTTTTTATTGTATGAGGTTTCCTCTAATGGGTATTTATTTACCCATTGTGTGATTGAGAAATTCCCCCATTTTATGACAGATAGGAGAACTATATGAAAATGGGTGTTTTTTTACCCATTAATGGGTTTTCGCGTACAACCGTGTAGTGCCGAAAAGCACAAGAATGTGTTGCAAGGTGCAAGCTTCAAGGAATACTTCGGACCAAGGGATTTTACAACTCTGAATCAATTTCATATCGCTAGTTTTCACTTATTGCTGATCACTTTTCGTGAAGCTTACAGTTGTTGTACTCGTTATGATTAATTTATGTACGTTAAAAATGAGCGATTGCATCGAAACAGAACTGGTGACCAAAACTAATAGGAAACCACACAAAAAACGTGTTTTTACCACACAAAAAACGTCAAAAGCAAAACTTATTCCGATTTCGTAATGTTGTTTTTTTTTGCGGCTGTTAGAATACACCGACAAATGAACTGAGTTCATTGCGGATGATGTTTGACACTTATCTCATCTCTCAGAATATCAAAACATGGGTGACTCGATTGATTTCGAAATTTCGCACTTTAAAATGTAACATATTCACTTCTAAGCTCGAGTATCGTACCAAACATAACGTGAAATTGATTACGTTGTGAACAATGCTAGAGCAAATTTTCAATAGGTCGTAAGTAACATCTGCACGGGAAATATGTGTTCTTCCAAACGACTAAAACAGGTCATGATTTCATGAATATGTTGTGTTTTTTTGTTATGAATATACACCATGAACAATATTCATGATATCATGAACTTTTTCTCGCCGCAATGAAGTCATGAATAAATTGGGTTAAAACCAAGAGCTGAATTCCTGATACTGAAAACTTTATTCATGAATCTGGGAAATCTACTATATCGACTCAGAATGTAAACAAAAAAATAAATCCACCGTTGGGATTCGAACCTAGTGTGGATGTGGAGAGCTGCAATAGTACTTGGTGGATGTACTTACTGAGCTATAGAAATACTTGATATGACTATCGACTAATGCAGCTGATTACACAACTTTCGATTAGAGGAAAAACAAGACTTCCTAAGTTTATGACTCGCATCTACCATTGTAATGATGAAACCATGAATAAGAGTCTTGAGTTCATAGAATAAGATGAGAGTTCGTTTCATGATTTTTTGTTCATGAAAACAGGAACGGATTTGTTTCCGTGTGTCATCAAGAAAATCAATGTAGAAGTTTTGGAAATGAGTTTTGATTCCTATTTTTGAACCAAGCCATAATATTTGAAGCAAATATGTGAATCCAACAAAGCTAGCCAAGGCTTAGCTTTACATCAATGAAGATTTCCATATAGTTGAATTCCAAATCTATTTATTCAATAAATTCAATTTAACTCTCTTTTAACTTCAGCTAGGGAAAATACGACCACATTATAAGTCGCTCGGAAAGAAATCATGTTAAATCCGCTGGGTGCATTACGTCGTGTCACCTGTCATGTTATTTACGCCAAAATGAATTGGCTGGATAGGTTGATGCAGAGCAAACACCCAAAATAAAATTCACATAATTAGTGAAAAATATCCACTAGAAATTCATTTAACTTTGATGTGATTCAGAAAGTGGAAAATGCTTTGTATAATCAAGTGAATCTTATGTATCCAGTGAAATGTAAATGATTAGTCAAGTAGAATTTCTTATTCTATATGATATTGTGTGTGTGTGTGTGTGTGTGTGTGTGTGTGTGTGTGTGTGTGTGTGTGTGTGTTTGTGTGTGTTTGCAATCAATCTCCCACTGACCGGCAGAGCTTTTATGGAAGAAACTTGTCTGCATTTCTTCAGTAATTTATATGTAATCACTATGTGCAAACATTTTTAGCCCTGGAGATTGAAGGTGACAGCTCTATTGAAAATCCAACGACCCATTTCAAGAATGCCTGTTCCTACACGTACATTCTGAGGTCATCTTCATGTACAATAAGCCCCGCATGAAAATCTTCGCATATCAAATGGACATGTAAAGAGTTTTCACACTTCCAGAATCAAAAATGGACATTCTTGATCCTGGCGTGTATATAGTTATTTTATATTTTTGATAAATAATATGAAACGACCTCATCAATGTTCCTATTCCGATGTTGGAAAGTTCGTCCGGATGCGGGAGCGGGGCACTAAAAACAAAAAATGGGCAAAAAACTACCGACGCACAATCTATCTACAGAAACACGACCATAACACACTAAGAGAGGGATTCTATTCATAACGTCCTATGCAAATTACTCGAAAAACTTTAATATCACCATTTACTTTAGCTGAAAAAAGGAATATTTTTAATTTTATTTCCGCGAAAATAACGCAGCAAAAGCAAATCACGTCATTTTCAAAGCACGGCCTGCTGCAATCTCATTTCTTATTCTATGTAATATTCATGTAAAATTCCCTTATTTTAGTATTGGAAAATATCTACATGTGTTTCCAGTAGTAGCTAAGTGTAATATTTTTTTCAGTGTAGAGAAGCACTTAAGTCAACCTGACAAAGCGACGAATGCGACAAAAGTTCGTTATGGAGTATTTTGTGACTTAAGCCAATTTGTTAAATAATATATAGCAGCAATTCGCTGAAATTCATATTATGGTGTGTATAATTCATATTGAGGAGTACCTTAGCCATAATTCCGTGAAAAAAAAATCATCTTTGTTTGCATTGTTAGTTACGACCTATAGAAAATTTGCTCTACAATAGACGTTTAGGCTAATGCAGTTCTTTACCCTATACAAATGTTAGTGCATCGAAACAGAATGAATTAAATGGTCAAAAGTAAACGTCCATAGAGGCACCTTTATTTGAATTGAATTGTGTATCGATGTCGGTCGTTAGTAACGTGAATCATCACACTGGCGATGCCAGTAGTTCAGGGATATACGTGACTGCCTCTCACCCTAGTCGCGTTGAGTTCGGAATCTCAACGGTGTTAGACATCAGTGAACAGTCTTTTGCGATAGATGGTATGCTGAAAAGTTAATGTTAGACAAGATTGTCATAGGTCATGTTAGAACGTCATGTTATGATTCGTAGTTTCGAATTTCAACCTACCAAGTGCACCGACAAAAGTAATTAAATGCACTCGACGCATTAGGGTTACTGTGCGCATAAGCCTATCTCCACTAGTAACACACACCATGTTCATGTACATTTTCGTATCTTATCTATAAATAGAAAATATCGCTATGCACGATTGTTGACATTCTATGGTATTGTGATGCTGTTTAGGAAGATAGCTACTTACAGAGAAGACGGAAATAATTTTCCTATTTTCTAAGTTGGTATTTAATAACTTGTACTTCTGAATATTTTTTTGACTTTGAGGGAACGATGAATTAATTACATTGATTATCTTGTCTGTTGACCTATGTTCATTGTTTTAATTGATCATATCAAAATATTTTCACACGATTGTTTAGTAAATGTGAAACATTTCCAAAACAAAACTGTCATGTCGCGTTTCTATTTACACACAAAAAACATGAAACAGTGTAATAAATCTGAATAGCGGATGAAGAGACAGCGAACATAGATACCTTTTCAAGCCATAACTCAAACATACAACTAAGAAACATTAAGTAAGCATTTGATTATTCGTTTTGCCAAGAGAATTAAATTTAACTATAATTATCATTATTTTTACGTTAATTTTGAATTTTTATGGTGCTGTTTCGTTCATGTTTACCTTCTCTAGCTTACAGTTAAAAATTTCCAAACACGTTTGCCGCTTTCACCCGGATGCTTTTCCATCTTGAATGGCTCGATCCATGCTCAGTTGAGCACAATCTTCCATACGGCACTGTCGACGACGGTCATCCTACAGCGGGCGCCTCCAAGCGATAACGGTGTTCGTTGTAGAACCCTTCCCTTTTGTTCCTGCGATTAGTGTACTAACCACAGTCACCATACAGCGACTACGCGATCAGTCCGGTATCTACGTGCAACGCGAGCCAAATTACCGGGTGAATTGATCACCCGCAAGTCACGAATACCGGAGTAAATTGGTGCCAAGTGTTAATCGACCTGCGAGTTGCAATCCAACCATCATGAAGCGATTCAAAGCTCCCAGTAAGTTCGCGCCACAAGGTCATTTCGTAACACGTGGTGTACCTTAACCATTCATTGGTTTCACGTGGATCAAGCTGGCTTCCGTGTGCACTGGAGGTATTTATTCGATTCCGTAATACGAGAAATAAGAGGCGGAGAAATGAGAGTATACAACAGTTCACTGGAACTAACTTGAACTTGATGATCAAAAAATAAACCGGTTGAACGCCTTGAATTAGCATACCGTAGCTCGGTTATGGTTATCGTTTTGTAGAGTTGAGTGGAACAAAATAAAACGTGAGTGTTTTGTAGGCGGAGAGAAAGTATTTAATGCATGTTTATGAATTGGAACCTACTATTACCTATTTCATGTCGCTTAGTAAATAATGTTTGCAACTGAAAGAGGTGCCAGACTTCTCAGTGCAAAAGGTGGCAATACTCCAGCCGAATATAAGAATACGACACTAAAGATGTTTGTACATTGTAAAAGAAATACGCATGTTATATCATGTCAATAATGACATAGCTCAAATAGGTAAAACATGCACAGGAAAAAATAATGAATTTGAACAGGCGTGTAAAATTTTGCCTCGATTAATTTCAAGCCAAAGGAAGCGTAAACAACGAAATTGTTTGCAATCTGTCATGCACCATACAGCAATGTTTACAATCTTTCAAACAAGCTCTTTTTAGCTGGTTCTCTTTTTATGTGCATCAGATAATGCAGAAAATTATGTTTTTTTTTTCAAACTGTGTGGGGTTTGATTCATGTGAATTCTAATTTTCTTTTTAAAGTTTTACTGTTTTAAATTGTTATGATAAAGGTAATGTTACATGTTATCAATCTCCTGATGCATTTGGATCAATATGACCTTAAACACACCACCAATGTGTAGCAGCCTCTGACTGAAAATTAATTACTGACCCTCACAGAATAAAATAATTAATTTTAACAGACACGTAAGATTTCCCCTCGTTTAATATCGAGGCCTAAGGAAGCGTAAACAACGAAATTGTTAGCAATCTTTCATACAGCATACAGTATTTTCTGCAATCATCCATACGACAGACCTGATTCCAGTAATAACTGGCTTAAAACTACACGAAAGATCTCATTAATTTCTGCTAAATCTAGCATTCCCTTCATGTGCATTAGATAACATAGAAAATTAAATGTTTCTTTCTATCTGTGCTGTTACGGAATATGATTATTTCAGGGTATTTTTTTTTTCATGCATTTCTGACGGGCTCCTCAGAAAAAGTTACGAATAATGCATTCGGATCATATTGATCGGGGTTTCATCTATGGTTTTGTCTATAAATTTTTTAAATTTTTTTATTTTTATGAACTAAAAAGTATCGTTGATGTATGAATTGTATGATTATAACTATAACCGAATTGGCCGTTCAGAATCGGTGCAGGCGAATTGCATGTAGACCATTTATTTATGATTTTACATCCTAACTGTTAAATATCTTTGAGTATGAAACAGGATTATAATGGACATCTGAAGAAACAGGATGTTAGGTTCGGTTGCCCAGTAAAAGTGGCTTAATTATGAAGTACATAGTCGTGCAACTTATCAAAATGTGCAGGATATCATACATACAACTAAAACGTCATGTAGATTTCAGCCCTGTACAACTGACTCATTAGAGTGGCTTTTAGGACATAAGAATCAACCAGAAGAAACGAGAAAATCAATGCAATCAAACACACCTTATGTTGAGCTGTGTCAATGCAATCAAACACACCTTATGTTGAGTTCATGTTTGATTCAGTTCCAACCTGGATAAGGTATCAAAATTGGGTCGACTCGTTGTCTGTTGAACGTCGGTGTATTTGTGTTTATTTATAACTCGTATCGTGTTGAGGTTTGCACTGACATTGAGCTCAAGCATCGCTGTTTGAAACCAATTCCATTCAACTCTCTCATTTCAATTTACCCATAATCGCAAATTCCATAAATCCATACTTGAGTAAATTTGTTTAGGAAAAAATATTTAAGTATGGGTAAGTAGTATGGGTAATACCCATAAACGGGTTTGTGCACTTCTCGCTATTATGGGTATACTTCACCCATATTTGGGTAAACTGAACTAAGCGTGTAGGTTCAAAAAAGAAAACGGTGTTAGTTTTGCATGAAATATATTTTTTAATGGTGTGTATGCAATACATCAGAAACTAAATCAATGGTCTATAAAGCAAGATATCACAAGTGCTATTACGGGACATCTGGAACCTGTTACGGGGTAAACATGGGATATGTGGCTTTCTTGTCCATCGGTGTTGTTTCTATCTAGTTCCTTATAAAGTTCTGCACAATTGATGAGCCGAACGACTAGATTCTGTTGAAATCATAACTTTACGGGGCTTTCGGAATGGTATCTAATTATTTATCCTGTTGCATACTCAAAGATATTTATCATTTAAAAAGTCAAACTAGTTTTATTTGAAGACGATTTTGACTCACAAAAAAAAGGTCTACATACGCTCAGCCGGCATCGATTTTAAGCGGTTAAGTCCGTACAATAAGATTGTATTTAAGTCATATTCATAAAATTCATACTTCAATGTTTATTTTGAGTGTAATCGTCTTCTTTTTTCTTTCTTAGCATTTCACGCTCAATGTTTTCATAATCTGAAAAAATCAGGAATTAAATAAATGAAGTGTGATTGGGGGGCGACCCCGGCGTAGAGGTTAACATCTAGACCTCTCACGCCAAAGTCACGAGTTCGAATCTCACCCCCAGGCAAGTTACGAAAATACCCAAATTTGAGTGACTACGACGACAGGAGATGAACCAGCCCTGGGTTCTCGATAATAAAGGAGAAAAAAAAGTGCGATTGTATCAGGTAGTGTAAAGTCTGCATCAAAGTACATTTACGAAGGCATCCAAAAGCAAATCGTCAGAGAGAAGGGAGCTGGTGTAACTGCTACCCCAGGAAGAAGGACATACTTCTTGACGCTGATAGATGAAGGAATTTGTTGAAATGACGAAGACGAAGTTTGGCAGAAAACCGAAAAGCATTCGATCTGACCGAGGAGGGGAGTATACTGGAAAAAGTTTGACCTAATATCTCAAGAAGAATGGCATCTGATACTTGATACACCGCTACTTACACATCTCAACGAAATCGTACAGTTAAACAGAAACTTAGTCAAAATGGCCACGTGCATGTTAATCGATGCTGCACAGAAAGAGAAAAAGCATTCCCGAAAATGAAAACGGACCGTGAACTAGTTCACGTTTTCAGGATTTTTCCCTTTAAACGTTATTTAGTTCATGATTACGTGATTCAGTTCACGGTGTATTTTTACTAGTTCTCAAATTCTTTACTGCACTTCACGGATATGGGCACAATTTTTTTTCCGTGTGGTCTGCATAACTGTGTATTTGGGGTGAAGCAGTGGATATGACAAACTTTTTACAGAATCGTCTGCTGTCTATATCAATCGAAGGAACTCCATACGAACGCTGGTTTGATAGAAAGTCAAGTCTCATGCACGTATGTCTATTTGGAATAAACGCCTAGCTACATCCCTGATGGAAAGCGAGCAAAGTTAGAAGAGAAAGCAGTAAAGTTGAAGTTCGTTAGGTGTAGCAAAGAGTCAAAAGCCTATCGTTCGCTGGATATTCAGACTGGACAGGTAACCATAAGTCATGACATCAAGTTCCTGCAATGCTCAAGTCCCGTACTCAGTATTGACGCTTCGCCGAACGAAGACGTGGACTTCAACCGTACCCGCAATGTGGAGCATGAGCATAATGATGATGGCGAAGAAATTGACTCCGTCGACGAACAGTGCATCTTGGAAAACGCAAATGCCAGCATATATAGTAAACATACGTTTGTTGGAATAGACATGGAGAATGAAGTTGAGTAGTTACAAAGGTCAACCAGGTCTACAAAACGTTAGAAGCCTTATAAGTTTGCGTGCAGTGCCGAAAATAAATCTCAACTGGAGCCAAGAACTGTTCAGAAGCATTGACATGCTTAGAAAGTAAGCATTGGAAAGAAAGCGATGACGCAAAAGCCACAGACCATAAAGCCAAACAAAACATTGGAATTGGTCGACCTACCTGCATGAAAGCGTGCGATTGACTGCAAGTGGGTGTACAAGCAATACGAAGTTTCAGTGGAAATGTACTGCGGTTCGGCAACTCTTCATGGACTCGGAGAAATGTGCGGTCTCAAACAGGCCACCCGTCCTTGAAACCAACGACTTCGCGGTTCATGCTGAGAAGGTGTATTGGGTAGCAACCAAATAAACAACATGTGCCAGTTCCACGTCAAAAACAGTTGTTTACATTCATTCCCATTCAATTCTTTATTCAATAAAGACATTAAATAAAATTCAAGCTATTTGCCTAGCTTGATTTATTCCTCACTTCGTTTTCCAAGAATTTTGACAGAATAAACACACCAATAGGGTTACTTGTTGTGACTTATGACTTGAGGGATGATTGAGCCAAAATATATATGTATCTTTTTTCTTCTTGATCATCCAGCCCCTGGTTTGATTGCGTGGTAATTGAAAATGGCGAAGATTAAGGCAGACTTCAATCAGATTCCTGGGAAGGAGTTTAGTATGTGAACGGGAAGGAGAAAGGAAGCAGACATTTTCAAACAACTGTCGAATTTTACTAAGAAATATATCTACTTGACAGGCTATCTGTATCTGTGGCTTGAAAACTGTTGATGCTTTCCTTGCAACCGAGATTGTGTAATAAAATGTTTACGTGAACGATTGTTCCATGTTGTTTTGGCTGGATTTGACACTCAGCCATTACTGAAAAAGAGCATTTAAAAGCAAGGCCCACTTAGTAATGGAGCAACATCATTTGGGTCTATTTCGGATTTGAAAGAATTGGTTTGAAAACGGGTTTGACTGAAGTGCATACTATTGCTTATGTTGTAAGGTGAATCGCTACGCTATTTATTTTTTCTATCTTTTATCTTTCTCGCTGTTAGTGATTCATTGATATGACTGGTCAAGGTGGTGCATTCGTTCATGCCTTGACCTACCCCGCTTGGGGATGTTTGGTAAAAGATTGTGTACCTGTTTCGAAATACTACCTCACAATGCCCTCCGCTCAATTTCAAACTACTTACTATTCAATTTTCACCGCCTGCCGGGAGCTAACGGATCTATCAATACTTTCTCTTAATAACTTTGTTCTACACACTACCAAAATGTCATGTAAATTTCTGTCTCCTGAGACCGACACATGCAAGCGTCTTTTATCACCTAAGAATGAGTTGAAAGAGATGAGAAAATAAATTCAATCAAACGCATCTTTTGTCGAATTGTGTACGTGTCAGTTTCAGAAGACATAATTTTACACTAAATCTTTCTTTACGTTCCCCAACTGTTTACAAACATAAATTACGTCTCGTGTAAAATTCATAATTTCTAAGTGTGTAGCAAAAAATTGCTGTCTACTCCTAGAGCCTCATGGTGATGAGAAATTATTTCCTTCTCAAAACAACATCACTCTAGATTACGCTTTTCCTTGTTTTCTCAATGAAAAACCCCCATCATACTTTGAAAGTTACTTCAAAAGCATCCTTATTGTTGGTTTAAATCGGTACTTATATTTAAATATATCCGTAAAACCTTATAAATGGATAATTATTTTAAAACACGGATAATTATTTTCACTAACTTTTGTCTCAACTATCGATTCATCATGTTAATATTAAAGAGATTAATCAATTCATTCAACATCAATTCCCTGAGACCGACACATACAAGAGTCATTTAAAGGGTGTCCAAAGTTAAATTGCATCACTTCAAACTCGTCCTCAAAAACAAGTATCTTAACCGATGGTCAATCAGGTAATTCCGCAGAAAATTCCCATGATCAACTTCCATCATGATGGATTTTGAAATGACTCCCGATCAAAGCATGACATAATTTAAGAATGTTCCCAATGACGATGATAGTTTGTTCCCCTCTACATCCCATTGTCGTCACTTGATAGTAACTTAATTATTTTAAGCTTTACCTTGTCTAGATATCTTTTAATTACAGTTTGTGATCTGTTAGCGATATACAACAGATTAGACAACAGAATGATGATGCATGGCTGAATATTACCTAGTCGATTGAGGTTTTTCTATCGTGCTATGACCCTGAATTGAGATACCAGCGATAACATCAGATTGTTGCTAGCAATAAAAGATGTGAAATATCTGCTCCGTAAGGTGCAGAAAACTGCAATATCCAAATAGCTGTTCGTTAAAAAAAATCAATCTTCCAACTCATGCACCTGATGATTCCAATCAAACTACAAACCGCTAGAATTAAAATCAATTATTCTCCCTCTGATTTTACAACAACCTCAAACCTCCCCACACACGTTTAAGTTGGTGCGGCAATCTGTTTTCGGCAGAATGCGCTTCAAGGCAATCAATCGGTTGGAATTCGCTCAATTGATTCACTCTCTCGCAGCCACTTACTTCGCTTTGATATCGTTTTGCCCCATTAGTGCCATCCATTCCGGCCGCCACTTCTACCTAATTGATGTCTCTCACTGTTTACCGAGTTTCTGTTTTTTTACCTCTCCCCGCTAACAGGACTGTGGGTCAGCGCATGAAGCCAACCAAGGCACAACTAGAGACAGTAAAGGTTTATGTTTTTCTGCGGGTAAGGAGATATTGTTGCAAACAAACATAATATGCATGCCGTTGTTGGTGGAATGCTATTATCTCCGTTTTAGTTCGAAATTCAGAAGACCATGAAGTATATGACCTTGACCAGGCGGAGAAAATTGTGCGGGCATGCCAGGTTTCGATCGCAACAAGAAAACGGTAATGTACTTTCACGCAGGTATATCGAATCTCCGGAAGTCGAAAGCGTACACGTGATCGTGGATGCATACCAAAAACGAAATGATCACAACTTGATCGCTGCTGGACTGGACGCAACTGGCCGATGGAAATTACCTGCTCGAAGCGGTGCCAAACTGCAAAAGGTAATTTTCCCTGTGCAATTTTGCATCGCTGATATATAACCGCAATTTGCTCTAACAGCTCGGTCACAAACTGGCTACAGTGATACTGGCGATGATCAACTCGGGATTAGACGTCGATAAGCTGCATCTCGTGGGCCACATTCGCTTGGAGGACAGCTGGCCGGTTACGCTGGCCGAACTGTGATATCACTGTCTGATAAGAAGATTAAGCTTAAGAGGTACGAGCTAATCCGAATATTTATGCAACGATCACTAATCCACCTGTTGTTTATCGCTGTTCGATAAATTTCAGCTCTAGATCCAGCCTTTCCACCTTTTTATCCGGGCGTGTTTGTGACGCACTTGAGCGAAAAAGATGCAGAATTCGTGGACGTCATCCATACAGACGCATGGCTCTATGGAGCCCCGGTTGAGTACAGGTACGGCCGATTTTGGCAAACAATGGTAAAACTTTACAGCCTGGTTGCCCCAAGAGAAACTACAGACCACTTACGGACAATGGTAAGTTGTTATGAGAAATAATCACGGGTAAATCAGCGGTTTTCACTAAATGCAATCATATCCTAAAATAAGCTTTTGTTTTTCGTTCTTGCATTAACCTGTTTAACAATTTTCCACGTGGCCCTATGTCCCTTAGTTCACCTCAATCAGTCCTGCCTAGCGAAATGGATTCCCCTGGAGCCCATGCCTGTGGCTTTGCATGTTTGTCAACCATACCTATGAGATAATCGATCTTAACTCTTAAAATTGAACAATCAAAGGGTAATTGCTAAAATTCAATAACCTACCATATCGTTCCACAGATCATCTGCAGTCATCGACGGTCGTGGTGGTTCTGGGCGGAAAGTGTAGCCGAGGGATCCGCACGCTGTTTCCACTCCGTACGATGTAAGTCTTGAGACAGACTTTAAGGAGGGTAAGGTAGATCGAACGGCCCAGACCGTGCACATGGGAATCGATTGCAGTCCAGAGTAGAGTGCTTTCAATAGTGGTTGGATCGAAAGAAGCAGAAGTTTCTGAAATCTCTCTCTTCTAGTGCCAAAGGTGATTACTACCTACAAACGAATGGGAATCCACCGTATTCCAAGGGCGCAGTTGGGGCCAAATACGAATAGCACAGCTGTGCGTCGTTTAGCAATACAAATTCTAGACTAGTACAAAATTGTTGTGATTACAAAATTTGGATTCATGTTCCGTTGTGCTGTTTTAGAAAGAACACTGTAAAATGTTGGTTTTAGTTATGTACATCTCGAAAAAGATTAAACAAGTTTTAAATTGTATTAGGCATTCTTGTTGAGTGGTCCAGCTTTGGAGAAAAAAAAGACGAGCGGAATAGTAAGTGTGGACACTCTAATTTGTGTTTTCATGCATCAATTTGATGATTGAGTCTCTTCACGACTACCTATTATTTTCGTTAGTAATTCACATGCCTTACAATACTCACCACCAGATGCGCAGGATTGTTTTTCTTGTTCCATTGAAAATAATTATGTGTTTGTACGGTTTGCAGACTTATTAAAGGGTTTGTTTTGGGTTTTTCCTAAAGAAGATTGAATGGAAAGAGGTTATCCACCGGTACACACGAAATTTTCAACAGTAAAGGCTCGAACACAATGATAACGGAAGCAGAACGGCAACGGCAGTGGGAAAGCCCAATCTAACTAAACCTGCTTGTCGGATAGAAAACGGGTTAGATCCAAGTTGATTCCATGGGCATATCGACGTCATTTACGACAGTTGTAAAACTTGCCGTTTCCGTTCCGTTTCCGCCCATACTATTTTTGGACCTTTAAGAGCATCCGTAATGTCCAATTCCACTAGTTTGAAAAATAGCTAGAAAGTTACTACAAATTTTAGTTTTAGATACTACGATGTTTAATCTCACTTTTGCTTTAGTTGGATTCCTCAATACCTTATTGATACTTTTTTGAATGCAAAAAAACATGTTTCTGCTAAAGTGCAGAATTTAAAAAAACTAATCCAAATGTATAAATTATTAAAATTGCATGTCTTTTTTATAGCATCCTGAAAAATAAAACTACAGACATATTCCCAATTTTCAGTCAAAAGTAACATTTCATCGGGGTATTATTTAACGTTTATCTTCCTTCAATACCATTACCCAATATTAGGTAATTTGTGCTCTCGCATAATTTAGGTATGTGCACTTTTGAGCGATTTTTAGTTTTTACTACTTTTTAACGCTCTTTAGGTATTCTCATTTTAGCGTGCGGAGCACTTGTTTAGCAGCGACCGATACAGAACACGGTCAAAAAATATAGTAGCTACCGGTGTGAGGTTGAGTGACTAAACTAAAATGACAGCTCGATGCGCTAGTATTTTAGTCGCCCAGATAGTTGCGCCGATACGGATGCTCTAAGGGTGCGTCACCACCGGTTGCAACGTCGGTTTGGCGCTCGTACACAGACATTTTTTGTTGAATGTAGCCTATTAATCTTTAATTCTCTCGAATCTTTTTTTTTATTCCTTTATTATCGAGATTTTCAGCCCTTGGCGGACTCATCTCCCGTCTTGTCACTCAAATACTTAAATTTTTGGGTATTTTCGTAACTTGTCAGGGGTGAGATTCGAACTCGTGACTTTGGCGTGCGAGGTGTGGATGTTAACCACTACGCCGGGGTCGCCACCATTCTCTCGAATTATTCAATAGAAAAAAAAAATCTTTTCGCAGCGCAATGTTCTCTGACTTGCTCGCTTGCCTTCAACTTGTCGCTAACTTCTATTTGCACATAAAGAGTAGGTATTCCTCGACTTAGCCTTATATGCCACGATCGATTGTATTTTTTTATTATAACTCATAAAATATTTTAACTGTAAGCGATTTTTAGCTAGGTAAACAATTGCTTAGATGCGTTTAAGTAGACGTTTTGTAGTCTGTATCACGAGAAGCTATAAAATTTATTTTCTTAAGTCAGAAACTTTCGAGGGATATGGATCAAATTTTGTCTATTCGTGGATGCAACTTCGTCTCATTCGATCGATTTTTTTTTATCAAATGCAGTCTTCGTACGTTTTTGCTCATACTGATTTGCCTTTACGCAACCTAAAATTTAACAAAACAAACTAAACTCAAACTGCTTTGAAACACTTAAGAAATTTTTACATATGATTTATTGGACCGATAATGAAAACATAATAATTCACTCTACACAGGTTTTGTTCCTTTGGTTTTGTGTTTAGATGGACCATTTGGAAAATTTACAACCTAATTTCAAACATTTTTATTGTAAACTCGCTGAACCCGATGCAACTAAATGAATGAACATATAATAGAACTGGCACTTTCATTATTTTCTTAGGAATGCGTTTTGTTGAAATATTTTCAATTGCTAATGTGTATAGTTTCTGCAAAATTAAACTTAGGTGAATATTTTTATTTATACCCTTAGATCCTTAGTTTTTGCCATGGTTATTCTTTCGATGTTGATGCATTTCATTGACACAACATTTATTAGTTTGAACGTGATTTTGTCTTGCATAACCTTGGATTAACTTCTTGTGCATATGTAGCACTGAGAGTAAAGGGTGTCCACAGTTAAATTGCAGCACTTTCAATAAGCTGTAACATTTTGCCCTTTGGGCTAATTTCAACGAAATTTTGAGTGACTTGACCTCAGCGTGTATTGTTCACGCTGCGTGAGTTTCATTGTGCAATGGAGTCGAAGGAGCAGCAAGTGCGCGAGAACATTTTGCACATACACCTCGACAACTCACTTCTTTGGAACCGAGCCATCGGATAGATGTTGAAAATTCACCAGTCTACAGTGTCTCGTGTCATAAACGTGTTTCGGGGAACGTTTAACTGTCGAGCGGAATAAAGTGAGTGGTGGAAAAAGTGTTCCGTACTGTGTGAAGATTCACAAGCGTGTGGTTGCTGCCTTTGAACGCAAACCCAACTGTTCGGGATGTTGAGAGAAAGCTGCTCTTGACCAAAAGTTTCGTGTAGAAAGCCAAAAAACGAGCCGGGCTCCGTTCATTCAAAGTTCAGAAACACAAATGTGGACGAAACCACACTGCTGCATCATAGACGATGACACACGTAAAACCGGACTTTAAACAAATTCTCGGCAACCAGCATGTGACTGCGAAAGACAAGTTCGGTGTTCCAGAGTCTCTCAGGAAACAGCAAGTGTCAAAGTTCCTCAAGAAATTCATAATTTGGCAGGGATTAGTTCGTGTGGTAAACGGAACAAGCCTTCCGTTACAACTTCAACCGTAAATGGTCAAGTATACATGAATGAATGCCTGAAACAACGACTGCTTCCGTTTCTCCAAAAACACAACGTCCCTACAATTTTTTGGTCGGACCTAGTCTCTTGTCACTACTCCAAGGATGTTCTGGAGTGGTACAAGACGAATGGTGTCAATTTCGTGCCGAAGGATCTTAATCCCCAAACTCTCCAGAGTTGCGGCCAATTGAAAAATATTGGGCTATAATGAAGCATGAACTTCGTAAGCATCCTTAAGTTGTCATTACAGAACAGAAAATGTTGAAGCCATGATTGAAAGCGGAACAAAATGTCTGTTCAAGCATTTTACAAAATCTTATGCGTGGTATATAGAAAAAGTCCGGGCTTTTGGATTTGGTAAAGAAATATAGTGAAATAAAAATACTTAAACCAAGATTATACATTGTATTCCTGAATATTTCATGACCATAGGTTGAGAGACTTGTTTTTGAGGACGAGTTCAAAGTGATGCAATTTGACTGTGGACACCCTTTAACTCAAGCATCACCCACTGCAAATGGGTTCAAACTTTTATCAAAAAATGCTGCTTTTCCACGAAATACACAATATGTGTTTTAGTTGCCTGGTTAATTCTCATGTTTGGTTGAAATTTCGGTTTCATTTACATGAAATTTACAAAACTCCGTGTGATATACATCGATTGCAATACTGTCCATTAAATTCATCCGCTTAACCGCTTATTTTAAAATTGTGACTGCTCCTATTTTTAGGTAAGCTTTTTGTTCTCCTGGCCATTACTTGAGATAGACCACGTTTCAGATTATTTTAAAAGTTACACGAATATTATGAAGATAAAGTGGTTGAAAAGGTAAGGCAACAAACAATAGGAAACTAGCGATTTAAAATTGACTCATTGCTAAAGTACCCCTTTATTTCATTTTCGATACTATAATGTTTGTTTTGGTTGGATTCAATGTGTTATTTTGACAGAGTATGTTAGGGGTTGTTCGTTGGGACTAATGTTTTGAGGAAGCTGGTACTTCCTGCGCAATCAAAAATAATCTTTTTGATAATCTGGTTATAGTTGACATTATGTGTCCCAATTTTAACGTGTTCACCCTATACCTACCACACAATCATACACTCAATGTACAATCAATGACTAATAGTCAAAAGTAAGTACATATTAGCTAAGTTTATCGGTAAACTCAACATTATCAATTCAACTTAACATTTAGTGCGACCCCGTGTTTTCTTCAAGAGCTACAATATGATACCCCTATATTGAAGCGCAGAAATTCAAAATTTTCAATCCCTTTGTTGTGAAAAACGAAAGATGCGCTCCTTCGAATCTCGTTTTTACTCTAATTTGATTGGTCAATTTGGCTCTAACTCAATATTTGTGAGCCAATTTCGCCAATTAAATCTCAACAATCTGTTACTCAAAAATTTGAAATTTTTTTTTTTTTTTTTATATCTTTATTATTGTGGCTTTCAGCCTCCTGGGCTGGTTCGCCACTAAAAAAATTTGAAATCCATCAAGCTCATATTTTGATAAGATTCGGTTGATTCGGAAAGCGATTGCGCTTTCTTAATATAGTTCGGGACAAACTTAAATTTTAATTTAGCTGCTTTTCCCCCATACTGATTCAAACACTTGTTGGTTACTGCTGGTGTGCCGCTGGAAAAGATATGCCAAGCTTCTGGTGCATTTTCTATCCAAACCGAATATAAGCCACTGCCAACACTTTTGCATTGGAAAGCAACCGATAGCAATAAGCATTGCGGGTTGCCGCCGATGCCGGGAGATTAGTAAAATTATGCTGAAAACAATATCAGTTTCAGTCACAATTCAGACTGTCTAAACATCATGTGAAGGCGAATAAGATAAATACCGTATGCAATAAAGTTAATGTTGTTATGAAATCCATTGAAAAGATAGTATGACTCTTTGCTTTAGTCGAAATACGATCTGTTATGGGTACAAATTTTAGAATGGTATTAAATGGATAATAATATCATTTAATTTTGCTCTGGAAAGCTTCGAAGGATCGCCAGTTTGTTCCACTCATGCCCCTCTCCTTTCTGCCTAAGCCTCAAGAACATTGATTTTTCATTCTTGTCGCATTGAAGAAAAACTTACATCAATGCATCATTCCTTCCGATTCAGGGTTATGTTACAAAAAGTTAATAAATTGAAACGTTTTATAACTTTTTGCTAATCAGAGGTGAGTGAACTTCTTTTGGTTTATTTAGATTAATTCGAGGGCAAATAATATTTTTTGCTTGCATCAAAAAAGTGAAGTCACTGGACAGTAGTAAACTCACTCAAATTTTTGTGAATGTGATTGACAAGTAAACAAATGAAAAACATCTATTTGATTCGAGTTGATGTTTTTGATTTATCAAGCCCAATCAGATTTTCTAAAATTTGAGTGACTCCTCTTTGACGAAAGTGAGTCGAAAACGAATTAAAATTGAATCAAATGAAGAGGGCGTGCATAGTTGGCTCAAGTCAACGTGGTACTCTCGACTGTATTGGACACGATCGTCCTCGGATTAGGGGTCGAGCAAGGTTACCAAGTCATTGTTTACTGACAGTTAGTGAAGAAGAAGAATGCATAATGGTTTTTGTAAAACACAGTTCAAAGAGGTACTGACATCGATTTGCTCGTGGGATGTCATGGGGAAGCATAGTTAGTTGTCTTGAAGCGGCATTAAATTATTTTTAAGACATAATCTGTAACTCAATTATTTTCAAAGCAAGTGCTCAAAGATATGCAGAAACTTTACTTGTTTAGATACTTTCAAAAAAATAAAAATAAAGAGCATTTCAGATAAGTATCAGCTTAAATTAAAAATAAAACTGCAGAAACAAAAATGGTTCTAAAAGGCTTGCACCATATTCCTTCAGTATTTCAATAAGATGAAGAAACAGACACGGTATGTTCAGTAAAGTTTCTGATAACTGTGTTTTCAAAAACATTGCAGAAAACACATAAAATTCACTTCATGAAACTGAAATTTTAAAAACATAAATATCGGATCACACTAATAGAGGGAATGAAACGTTATTTATTAATGTCAATAGAATGAATCTTGGTGAGTGTGAGCTTTTAAATGGAATACCCGTAACTAAAATGAGTAAAAAGATTAGTAATTTCGATTTAATTCCAACTACCTTTATTGCTTATCTTGACAGAAGAATCTTTGAAAGAAGAAAAGGCCTATTAAACAGCCAAATAAACAAAACTATACCGGAGGATTCACTTTGCTACCAATGCGGAAGTAGCTTTTCTGACTCAGTAGAAGAATCTGGATGGGATTCAGCCATCTTTCAATCTTTTTTCAGTTAAGCTTGATGATACCACACTCTAGCGGTTTGGCGAGTTCATCCCTTTCTCATTAACTTGAATTTCATTATCGCTGCAAATCGATTACAATTCACTGCACTCGATTCCATTGAGACACCCCATGCACTCAGCTCTGTTTGAGTAAAATATTTAATAATGACGTGTTTTAAATGTGTCAAGATTTTTCATGATACTCTTAGTTGAAATAAAAAAAGGTACTTTATCCCCAGAATTTTGTAATTTGTATTTTACTTCACTCATGAGGTTTTGCATAGTAGATTGGTGATTTCTGGAAGCTAAAGACCAACTCTTTTTGCACTCTTCCATGATCTTGAACTCCTTTCCACTCTTCTCGAAGTTGCGCTTGACGATAGCCCAGTAGTGTTCAATTGGACGAAGCTGTGGACGCTTGGGAGATTTGATGTCGTTCTTAACGAAATCGACTCCATTTCCTTGTATCCAATGTGGGTTGGCGCCAAATCAGGCCTCAGCAAAGGATGGACCTTGTGCTGCTTGTATAAAGCACAGAGAACAGACATCCAAGTCAAATTCAAAAAGTGTGTAAGAAATTTAACTGCCATTTCATAATCATTGTAACTGACAATACTATGGTGGCACTGCGTGGACAAAATTTAAACTGTTTTCATTAAGTGGTTTGAACTAAATTATGTCCACATGAATCTCTGTATTGTTTAAAGCCAGGGAGAAATTTTTAATATCCTATCTAAATTTTTCACAGAAATACGGATTTTTGAAAATGGTATGTCAAAAATGACTTTTTTCACATATGTTATGATAACTTCCAATTTATAAATTTGATCAACATAAAATTTTGGTCGCATAAGGTGTACACACTAGTTATAGTGTTGCCAGCAAAATATATTGATAATTGACAAAGTTACAGAAGGTTGAACAACGCGTATTTTGGAAGCAAAATTTTGCTCGGCTTTTTTTTGCTACTGAGTATATTCAAAGTGACCGTTAAAATAAGGTGTGCTTATACTTTCTGGAACAGTCTTTAGGAGATGATCAAGTAATTGACAGATGATCGCGTTGAATTTAGGTAGGTTCAGACTGATAGCATTTCAAGCTTATTGCTTTCGCAATTACCTTATTGCTTGTTCTCAACTTGGCGTTCTAAATGCACTTCCAATCAAAAGCTTTCGATGCCAGATACCAGGGAGTCGAGAAATTTTCCTTAACGAAAAAATCCTAGACCAGACTGAACCCAATCACCTCCAGCATGGTGTTGCTTTGTACCTAAGCCTTTACCGACTGAGCTAAGGGAGTTTTGCATTTGAAGTATTTTTTTCAAATATGCATTTGAAGTATTTTTTTCAAGTTGAAATAACATTGCATTTTCTGTCCCAAAACGAGATTATCGTAAACTGCAAATAAATCTCCATAGCATGATGATTATCTATTTACAACAATCTATGAAGCATTAACCAAAGAAACCTACTATTTCCAGTTTCTTGATACGTATAAGATCAATCTATCATGAGCATCAACACCACAAAAAGATTAATTTCACACAATACATCATGTTGAACAACCACAACCGCAGATTCTAATCCTCATCACAACAGCCCCCGGCATCAATCTTGCTCCAATTTTCCGGAACATAATTTCTACTTCCTAACCATGTGCGAAGCACCTTCCGAAACCGCTGCCTTACATCTCATCTATGCATCTTCGTTGCACTTTATTGCACCGTACTTTTATGAGCCCACTTGCCGTTCATGACATTCGTACCGACGCAAGCAACTAGCTCACGGTGCGATTGCACTTCCCCCTATAGAGCATATAGTGTGTTACTGATATGAAAATGAATCACCACCGCTAAAGGGCCGGATAAAATGCACCACTTTTTGCACGATTTGATTGCGGGTACTATTTACGTTTATGACCTGAGATCTGCACGGAAAACGACGAATAGCTTTGAGAAAATGTTACGCGCTCCGATCGTTCAAAACAGGAAATATTGTGCAGGGAAGAGAAGAACAAGCAAACTGCGATAGCATCATACGTTTCACGTGGTGCGGGATGCTCAACTGAATTTGGCGGGAAAAAACTAATTTTTCGAGATGAATGATTTTGTTTCATTTTTTCAATTATTTAGACTTATGTAGCCTTATTTTTGCCTCAGATTTGGAGAACCTAACGACAACGACAATTAAGCTCAACTCCGCAAAAAAACCCTCTTATAAGTTGTGCATAGTTTGCTCTAGGGGACAAATTATTTAACACGATTGAATAAGTGTATCTAATGAAAAAACAACGAGCTTACAAAGAAAAATCTTTGATCGTATTAACTGTGAAAATTATCGCACTTTCCGCCTCAGCGCGTCGCATATCGGAAAATTCCGCCAGAAATGCAGTTGGACAGGTTTGGCCTTTTTTTCGCAAACAGCTCACAAGACAGACAAACTCACGATACCTATCGCGCAGAACTGAGCCGGGAAAAGAGCTCTCCAAGAGTAAATGCATGGGGGAAAGAAAAATCGCCAACTAGAAAATTCACCTCTCCCAGGCAGGCGGTTGGCAACAAACGGCATCCAGAGGCGTGATGAGGCGCTCTTTTGCCGGCTCCACCATCTATGGATACCCGTTTGGCACAATGTTTTCAGTTCTATTCGCGCTTTCGTAACGATGAGGTCGTACTTTCTTCGAGCTTTCGGTGGAAATTGCTGGTGCCTTGCGGAGGAAACTCGATCGTAGTGCCTTACCCTAACAGAAAGGGAGATCCAGTAAATCATAATTGTAGACCAAGTTACGTTACCCCAAGGGTCAATTATTGGAACCGTTCGCTGTGGCACCGCATTGGGTTTCGATTTGTTGTGGTGATTAGAAATTGTTTCAATTATCATAAAACGGAATGAGTTCGTTGGTGCGACTTTTGCTAATTCTATCTCTGCTGGCAGGTAAATCAAGTAGTATTGAGCTTATAAACGACGAAAAACCATGCAGGCAACTTGTGCAGGCTTTAATTTAATCATGTCTACTGGTGGAATGGAAAGTGTTTTCCCGCATCGGGAAGTGCCGTCTTGGGAGTCCAATGAGTGAATAAAATATGCAAAAATATGAAAATTTATAGAGTAGAAAATGACTATCGAAAGCGAAAACGTGCCCAACGAATGAGTGAGTGTTTCAATTGTTTCAGAGATAAGGTGCTTATTTTCCGGCGGTGTCTTCGACCTGAACTTCTTCAAATGCATGTGGAAGAAAGATTACGACTGTCCACACGAGGACATTCGCTTTTTCCTTTACACACCGTAAGTACTATGTATTGAAAAAGCTTTGATCATATCTTGAAAATCGAACTCAACAGATTGACCAACAGGTCACTTAGTCATGAACTCTAGAAGTAATTAACACTCAGTGAACTCCAGAGGTGATGTTAAATACCATTTGAAACCAAAGCAGATGGAATTCCGCTCTAGAAAAAACGGCCATGCGTGGAATTGTAACGGAATAAAATTCCATGGGAAAAGAAGCTGCGCACCGTATCGATTATGATTGATACCCACATGGCGTTTCGCAATGTTTGTTGTATTGTCTTAGATGCGTGTGGACGAGCGAGAGTAAAAGTACCGTAAGATTGGTGTCTTTCTTAGTTTGAATGTGGTACGCTATTTGCGAGTAAGTAATTTTTTTTAGCTACAAAGATCTAATTACTGCATTAAATTAGTGGCGTTTAAATGGATATTTCTGTTTGCTTGCCAATGTAAAACAACGGTTTTGATCAGCTACGGCTATGTCAACCGAATAAAGAATATTTTTTTGATAACGTTGATGCAAGTCGCAAGTATTATTTGTTAAGGAAGCACAAAACAAATTTATCATATTTAGGAAGAGAAAATGACTTTTTATCTCGGTAAAATGTGTACATGATAGAAATGGAACGCGGAATCATGTGTGACAGAAATCTAGGATGAAATAATTTTTGTTACATAATTAATTTGAATATGAAATACTGACAATCAGTACAATACAGACAATCAGTGCGATGTAATCATCATTTTGAAACCTTGAAGTCATATAACCAAAAAAAACACAATTTGAAATGGAAACTTTCCTGCAGGCTTAAATGTATCGGAGAATGTTTCCAAACAAAAATATAGACTGTCCCAGAAAGAAATGGCACACCTTCAGTTCGTTTAAAAACATGTGTATTCAACTTATAATCTTACATATGGTTTCTCAACATTGTTTATCAACAGGTCATGAAAGAATTTTTCATGTACAAGCAAGTTCTAGAAATTCCTCTAACGTTCTTCATAAGGCCTGCGTAGATAGATTAGCATTAATTTTAGACGCTCTTGTCAAATCTCTTCTGAACTTTCCCACAGTATCAGTTGGTTGAAAATATTCACGAGCCCAAAATCGTTCCATGGGATGAATTTCAGGGCAATTTGGGGGATTCGTGTGCTTGGGTCCTCCCTTAGGTCAGTCGGTAACGGCGCAGCTACAAAGCAATACCACTCTGGAGGTGATTGGGTTCGATTCCCGGCCTGGCCTGGGAATTTTTCGTTAAGGAAAATTTCTCGATTCCCGGGCATAGGCTATGATTTTATTTGCCACACAATCATACTAATGCTAAAATTGTACCTGCATCGAAAGCTCTCAATTAATAACTGTGAGAGAGCATTTAGAACACTAAGTTGAGGGCAAGCAATAAACGAATTGTGAAAGCAATGAGCTTGAAATGCTAAAAGAAAAAGCTGTGCTTAGGTACAATTATCATGTTTTCCGATTTGTACCAGGCCATGGTCAACTTAGCGTAATGACATGAAGCAAGGTCGGGCCAGAATATTATAGGATTATCATGTAGTTGAAATCAGCGGCAACAGGTATTTTTTTTCAACCATTGATTGACGTAAATGTATGCATTAATTGCTTCGTTCACGATGCACAGATTCGTAAATTTTGAGCATGAGTATGTTGCCTGCGAGACCGTTGCATTTACGCCTCATTTTTCAGTGAAAACTGAGCTGTCCGCCTTGTCAACATCATTATTTTCACGAATTGGGCAAAATTGCGATCCCGGCAATGCTTATATGCACGTATCGTCGTTCATCATGATGCAGTATTGATTCTTGCCGAAAACAGTGACATCCTGTATCCGCGCCCGTGGTAATTGCCTGCTCCTGCTTCTTGTAAGTCTTCAGCATCAATCGATCTTTGGCTCGTTGAACGTTGCAATTCGAGGGGATCAGCTTTTTGGCCAAATCGCTCATCCGATGTTGTTGTCCAATTTGGGGTTCGACGCTCCTTTTTTTTTCGTCCACTTCGTGGAAAGTCGGAAAGGGAATACTCCTCCGAACAACCGGATCCAAATACGCACCGCTCTCATACTAACGTTTTCCAGTTTCGCCAACCTTCTTAGGGGCTGTTCATAAACCACGTAGACTCATTTTTTTTTTAAATCTCAGAGCCCCCTCTCTGCTTGTGAACTTTTTTCCATCCTTTTTTTTTTTTTTGAAATTTTGTATGGAGCGTAGACTTTGGTCAGACACGCCCCCCCTTCTCCTCCAGGAGTCTACGTGGTTTATGAGTATCCTCTTAGTGATAATCCTGGAATAGTGCTCCACTTGAGCACGATGGCACGGCGTTTTTCGACGGACATCTTTCCCATCTCTCGAAATTCGCGTAAAACTTTGCTGTGAATTGAGTTCGGTTTGACGTTTGGCTGTAAACAATGCGATGAGGCAGACAGGCTAACCGAATAAGAATGTATATGCTCAAATGAGGGTCAGGGTCTCCCCTTAGCTCAGTTAGTAATAACGCAGCTACAAAGCAACACCAAGCTGGGGTGGTTGGGTTCAATTCCCGGTCTGGTCTAGGAATGTTTCATTAAGGAAATTTTTTCGACTCCCTGGGCATAGGGTATGATTGTACTTGCCACACAGTCCTACTAATGCAAAAAGTGGTACGTGGCATCGAAATTTCTCAATTAATAACTGTGGAAGTGCATTTAGAACACTACGTTGAGAGCAAGCAATAAGCGAATTGTGAAAGCAATAAGCTTGAAATGCTAAATAAGAAGAAAAAATTCAAATGGCAGGGTGCCCTTATTTTCTTGGACAGTCTATAAGAATCCGGATAAATAAAATGCAACGAGCAACTTTATTCACCGTATGATTTACAAAAAATATCGATTACTTTTTGCTTTGTAATGCCTTATTCAGAATCGGTCATCCATTGATATGAAGATGCATTTGAAAATAAAATGAAAATATAATATTTCCTTTCTCCTTCGACAAAGAAAATTTAAAAAAATGTTCCTAATGATGGTTAATAAACACTGGTGGTGAAAGTGTAAGGTGTTCAGTGTACTTCTTACATACATTCGTTGTTCGGTCGAATGTTTGAATGAACGATACTTTTCAAAAATTCTGATGGAGCAGCAGCACAATACGCAAACAAGAAAATCTTTGTTACATTGTGTAGGTTTCAGCCTAAGCATGAATGAAGAAAAGAATTGGGTTTTTTGCAACGCCCCATGGAAAAGATCCCGGTGATCCTGTTGGTGGCACTCTCAAGAGAGTGGCAAAGAGAGCAAATCTTGCTCGAGATTATGGTAATACCATAACAACCAAACGAAAGTTATATAACAGGGCAGTTGAACAAACAGATAAAAATACCACGATATTATCTGGCACTCAGAAGTTCCGCAATTTTGTGCCAAAGTAAAGGCAAGGTGGAATTCTAATCGAGAAGATAAACCAAAATTGTCGATTAATAATAGTAAACATAGTCGTTAAATTACACAAAATCTTATGAACAAATTGAGTTTCATTAGATTCAGAGATGACCTTCACTGGTTAAATTTTTGATAAAAAGACACTGAAAACAACCCTTTTAGTTTAGATGAGAAGAGGTTTTCGTTTGAAAAACTGTTTTCAATCAATGTAACAATTTTGTAACGTACAAATGGTTGGTAGGGAACATAATTATCTATCTTCAGACAAAAGTGCATCAAGTTTATATTTTTTTTTTTTTGGAAATTGACTTATAATCGATATTGTTCAGTGATTTGGATATTTTTTTTCAAAAATATCATTCTAAAATTTGACTAATTTTATGACAGTCACCCATACAGACTAGCTTTGTAGGATTTGTCATTTTTTGATTATGTCGTTTTGAAAAGAATCGATAAAATAAAGTTTGGCGCTTTTCAAACGACAGTCTAGATCAATCTTGGAAAACTTAGTATGCAAGTGGTCTTTTTGTGACACAGGTCCAAAAAATATTGTTGAAATCTGAAAGGGTGCTGCCACAGTTTGTTCGAGTTGGCGCGAAATACGTCAATTTTGTGTTGTCAATAATTCTGACAAATGTATTTAGTTGGAATGAAATGCAATGTTTTTAAGGATGGCCGTAAATTTCATCAGTCTGAATAGTAGTCATTGTGTACTTATTGTCGTTTCGACAAGTTTCAAGTAGTTTTGAGATGCATTTTTTTTTAAAGAATTCGAACATGTATCAGTAAAAGTACATGCGTCGGGTGAAACACATGTCCATTTTTATTAATAACATCCTCGAACCGACGACGGCAGCCAGAGCACGCCTTTCGGACGTAGTCCTCCGACATTGACTGCTATGTGCGTGTTATGGTTGACTTCAGGGTTTTCACACTAGGGTGTGATGTTTTGCAGGCTCGTGCTTCAATATATGCCCAAATCGAATAATCAAACGGATTAACATCTGGACTGCTAGGAGCCACAAATCCTTCGCCCACAACTTCATGTTATCGTTCAACCGTAGTTGGGTTCGATTAGACGTGTGACACGGCGCTCCATACTGCTGTAGGACAACGTTTTGGTCCTTGAAGAAGTTGGCCTTCACCCAGGGAAGCACTTGGTTCTTTAAAAAACCGATATACACTTCGCTATTGATTTTAACTCCAGCATCAATGAAAACAGGTGGCATTTTCAAACCGTTAGACGCCACCAAGCCAAACATCATGACACCAGCCGAATGTTTGGTTTGAAAATTGAATTTCGGAACGTTCTTCATTTTCTGCGAACCGGTCCGTGCGGCTGTTGGCTACTGCATCGATGCTGAAAAGCTTTTCGTCGGAGAACAGGATTATATTTTTTTCCTTCTTCAACAAGGAAAGCAATCTCTTGGAAAGAGTCACTCGTAGTTCCTTGACCCGGTCCGAAATACAGGGCCGTTTCACGCTGGCTCTGGAAGATGCATGCAGGTCCTCTTTGATGATTCTCCGCATGGATTTCTCCGAAATATTGTATTCCTTTGCAAGTTTTCTTATGGAACGCACCGGGTTGCGCGCAATTTGTGTACGGACCGATTTGATCACGTTCGTGAAAAGCGCGGACGTCCGCTTCCCAGCTTCTGCTGCTTAGGACCATCCTGCAGGGACTTTTTTATGCGGTAAACTGTTGCCAAATGGCACCCTACCACCTTGGCAATCTCTTTTGGCTTCTTCTGGGCGAGCAACAAACTGGTGATCACTTCTTTCGCGAACATTTTGACGAATTTGCAATAAAACAAATAGAATGTTTGGATGTAGCACTTGAAAGTAAACATAAACACTTTTGACAGAAATTAGTCACTAGCTACACGAATTAACCCAATACTCAAGTTTGAACGTTTTCGCATTATTTTCTGCCGCACCCTGTATTCATTATACCTATTCATAGAAAACAGAATTAAGCAAAACTGACAGCTGATTGTAGCAGTGTGGACGATTTCTCAGTGCCTATTTCTTACCCACTGAATCATTAACGATTGCAATCAGTTTGGTTCAGCTGAGCGAGATTGATTGAATCACACTCATTTCTTCAAATCATGCCTTAAACATGATTTAACATTTCAAATAATGATCTAACATGATTTTAAGTGATCAAAAGTAACATAAAAACATAATTCCTGCTCACATTCCTGCTGATTTCATTCACTGAGTCAAATTAATCTCGTTCAGTGAAATTCTAATCGCTTGCGTTCAGTAGCAACGCATTCATTCACACTGAAAATTTATTTTCGTATATTAGCTTTCACTTGTTTCGTAAACATGGATTTTCTACATAGAACAAATGTCTCGTAAAGTGTATAAAACATTCATATGGCTTGTCATCTAACAAAAAGCTATCATTACACAATTTTTGTACAATGCACAAAATGAACTTCGTGAAGACGAGCCAATCGCTGCTTCTATTCATTCGTAGTCATAAGTGTTAGTGTTCCTGCTGGGACGGCGGGAATCATAAATTTATCCCAAAATAGAAATGAAAGCGCTGTCGAGAGTGAGAACCTCATGCACAATAATTAAGTAACTTCTCGAAAGTCAACATGGTTTAGTAAGATCAACCACGGAGTCAATAGCAGCTTTTCCTAAATATATAGGATCGAAACCCATGTCAGAAACATTCAAAAAATTTACCGAACCCTTGTGATGCGCTTTTTTTCAATTAGATTTTGAGCCGATAAAGTAAATCTTTCAGTCGTTCATGCACCACCCTAGAGACACTTATTTTTTATTGGTAACCAATTACTCGTAGCTCTTTGTATTGTTTTCGTAGAATGGACGAATATTCATTATGTGTCAACGAATGCTTAGTGTTTTTGACAGTTGCACGTGTGGCATCAAAATACGAAGGTAGCTTCTAAAATAGTACAAATCATTTTCGTTGCAGAAAACAACGAATAGATTTGTTAGTTCTACCTTCGATTTCGTAATATAAACGAAAATTAGTTTTCAGTGCAGGTATAACGTTAAGATGAAAATTTGTTTTGCATGATTCTGTTTTCCTCGTATATTCATTCTATAGTTTTCGTTTTCGAGGATTCGTGTAGAAGCGTTTGATAGGAAACATTACACTCGTTCGCTATTCTATAAGTAACCGAGTTATTTTATATCTGTGGTGCTCATGCGAGTGAATGAATTCTCCCATGCTTGGGTGGACGTAAGTAACCATCCACCGTACTATAGGAGACTCGTAAAATGAAAAATAAACTGAAAAAAGGAAAGGAAAAATAAACTCTTCAAAATACCATTAGCAAACGCGAGCAACTTCCCTTAAATTTCATAAGAAAAAGCTTATGGTTTGACATATAGGCCTATTTCGTCGATAACTTTCTGACTTCACCAGTGTTAAATGCTGAGCATCATGTTTTATTTCCTTGTATATGAATGAGTTTTGGACTATTTGTTAATGAAACCATTGCTGAAGACAAGACTCCTGAAAATACTGCATTTTGGAGTTATTAATTTTGTATCACTTGAATTTCTGATCCATAGTGCAATGCTACCCGAATTTCCGAATTTGACCGATTCAATCGGTATATTGTTTGAGTTGGCCACATTAATAACTTATGAAAAGAACAAAATAGACGAAATTGGCTATGAATTTTAAAAGATATTTCATAGCGTACAAACTATTCATCTTTATGCTCGACTTTCATCTTTATGCTCGACAGAATAAATACGAACTTTGATTATATCATGTCCTTAAGTTGACATCTGCAAAGCTTCATAAGACATTGAATTAACTTCCAACTAATCTTGAGTTTAGATTTTGAGGTTCTACATAGTCATCACAGACAAGGTGTTTTGACTAAGCATGTGCACTGATAAAACCTCATGCGGAAATATAACATTCTTATAGACATATAATAGTACAACATCTACAACATCTGTAATACTCCAAAATAACCATAGATTGAGATCTTGAGGTTTTACAGAGTCAACAGAGTGGTACAGAACCGATACAGCCTCATGCAGCAATATAATATTTTTATAGACATATCACAGTATAATTATAAGATCTATGGTGCTCTAAAATATCCTTTAGTTAAGACATTATGGTTCTTCAGGATCAACAGATAAATTTACAGTAAAGTTCTGTCCAGTTAGTAATTGGAATCACTTATTGTGTTGCAGCGGCACGAAAAGTGACCACTGCAAGAATTATTTTACAGCGCCCACTTGTTGTTTTATAAATTTCACGGTGTTTCGTGCAGTGAGTCAAAAGTTATTCCAGATGGAAGCCGAGAAGAGAGAAAAACTTCTCCACATCCACGTTGATAACCCAATTGGTCTGCAATAAAAATCGCAAAAACGTTGAAAATCGCCAAATCAACCGGGTATGATGTGCTCAAACGTTTCAGGGAGCGAAAGAGCGTGGATCGAGTGCCTCAACGTAAGCGTCGTAGTGGAACATATGACCACAAGTTGAACCAGAAGGTGTTGAGAACCGTCAGAGCAAACCCTGGATTATCAGATAATGAAATCGTACAAAAATACGCTGCTGCTTGCAGTACCGTTCGATTAATTCGTTTGCGAGCAGCCCGTCAACATGGATTTTGGTTAGCTTCCTGGCCAAAAACTCTACATGGCGACGGCACGAGGAGATGTTCTTGCGAAGTTTTAGTTTGCTTATATGGACAAATTTGCCAAAAATAACTGATGATTTGGCAAAGGATAACACGATGAGACGAGAATAAGACGATGGACTCGAAGCTGTACAAAGAAAAATGCCTCAAAAGCCGCGTACTTTCATTAAAGCCCATAAAGGTCCCGGGAAGTTTTGGTCAGATTTGGTGAGTTGCCACTACAGCCAGGAAGTCATCCAGTGGTACCACGATAATAACGTAGATTTCATCGATATAACATAAATCCACCCAACTGCCCGTAATTCCGGCCCATCAAGAGATTTTGGGCAATAATGAAGCGAAAGCTTAAGGAAAGTGGAAAAACGGCTCAGGACGCGACTCAAATGACCAAAATGTGGAACAAATGTGCCAAGGAAGTTGACTTCGGAGGTGTGCAGTAAAGAAGAAAGTGCGAATTTTCAGTAAAAACGATGAGAAATTATTGGTATTGATATTTTCTTAAAGAACAGTGAATTTCGTTTGTTTTGATGTATTAAACTTATTTGTGCACCGTCACCGAAATACAGATGATTTTATTATTCCGGATTCTAAATGGACATAGCTTTATTGTCATTGAATTTCAAGAAAAAGGCTCATCTTTTTGCAGCTACCAGATATCTCGAATATTTTGTACATATGGCAGGTGATCCTGTTATGGCTATACGTCCCTATTATGGTGTGTTCCAGTTTTAGCCTGTTGGAACTCCATATGTCATAACTAGAACACACCATAATAAGAACATATAGCCACAACTAGTACACTTACCCTATCTACACTCTGCAAAAAAAAAACAGACGATCAAAATTTTGCTTCCAAAAAACGTCATGTTCAACCTTCTGTAGCTTTGTCAATTATCAATACTTTTGACTGAAAATTTGACATTGTTTTAATCAATAATATATTTAGCATATGTGTCCAAAACTTCATATTGATAAAATTATTTATTTGAAGCTATGAAAACATACATAAAATAGTCGTTTTTGGACATACAAATTACAAAAAGCCGTATAAGTGTGAAAAATTTAGGTAGCCTTATAAAAATTTCGAATCTCTATTAGTGTGATAATATCATTATAAACATATAAGGCGGCGTCACATAATGTGCGTTACATGCATTACTGTATGTTGCCATGCGTTATATTGATATAATTCGCATAAAACGGAAGAATGATCAGATATTGCCTAGACATGTCTGCACACCACGGTAATAAATGTGGAGCGTACTTTTTTTTGCTATTGAGCTTACATCTTAAATAATGCGACACTTTAAAGATAAGAAGAGGCTCTGAGATACCGTTAATACAACTTTTCAATTACGATACAAGTTATCCAAAAAATAGGTTAAATCCATAGGTCGCCCATGCCTTGAAATGTCTATTCACCCGCAGCACTAGTTTTTTGTGTCCTCCTTGGACCTGAATTTCTACAAAACATTTAGCGTACCCCAGTGACCCAAAATTTGCAGCCTCAAATCAACTTCAGCTGTGCATTTTTCCATCTAATCAACTTTTCTTTTAACACTATCAAACCAACTCGTTTTTATCCTACACCCTCCTTGCAACCAGTTTCCCTCAGTGCATAATGTCTTTCTTATAAAACCAGAAATACAAATCAGAAACTCGTTATACCCTGGAGCCCACTCTCACCTGCGGTGGCCGTAACTTTCCTTGGCAGCGGTACTATCGTGTGTTTTCCATCATGGCCCCCGCACTTTCCGCACAATGGCAACCGCGACAGAATTCATTCATGCTCCAGTAAACAGTATGGTGTGACAAAAGTTGGTAGCTATCTGGATGCTTTCTACAGATCACACATTATGTGGCGTAATTTACCTGCACCCTCCAGACTTGCACCACATCCGAATGACTGTATATGGATTTTTTTGTAGGATTTACAATGTTGTTTTGCCTCCCATGTTATTGAAGTAAAGCTCGCACAATCAACCGATTAAGTGCAACGATACGACACACTGGAAAACAACAACAACCAACACCACTGCCACAACCATCAACTGCACCCACCGCTACTGCAGCTGCTACGTACCGAACCAATTTCAATTTCAAGATCAATGTCGAGCTGGTTGAAAGTGAATTTTCCTACTCCGCATTGCACTGCAGCACGATGTGAGCTGCATCGTGCAACGAACGCAGGTTCGTCTCTTTTTCGCAGCCAGTTCGCTATTCACCATGTCTAGTCCCCAGACAGGCGGTTCTGCGGAGTGCCTGAAATTCACCACAGAAATCGTTTTCAAGGAGAATCGACGTGATAAATAAAAAGCATGTTGATTGGATAGAGCCGAGTTAATGTGGATAATAGGGAACGTCGATCGTCGGTTACATAATTGTTGTTTATAGAAGAGAACGAAACGGTGACTTTTGTTTTCTGATTCTCTGTTATGCTTCCCTTTACAGCGGAGAGGAGAATCTAATTTGCAACACCATATGGCCGTTGCTGCAGTAAAGGAGAAGTGAGGGAATCGATGATACGGAAAATTGCGAGAAAACAAAACAATAATGAGCATTGATTGATTAATGCTAGACCGGATAAGTGATCTTAAACCGTCTGCAAATTTTGATCATGGGATATGCGGATAACTGTATACATTCCATTTTTTGTTATACACGCGCCACTTTGTTGGGGCGTTATGATTACGTCAAACAGTTAATGAAATAGGAAGAAATATGTTATGCCAAAACAGCGATTAGGTAATTTTTGGGTCAAGAATATCGCGCATTGCAGTGTATCTCTAGGAGAGTAACTAGAACGAATTTTGAATATTCATTACTATCTCAAGGGTATGGTATGACTGAGAATGAACCTGGTTAGAGTAGGGAAGCTTTCGGATAGCAATCTGTTCCAATATTGGTGTAATCATCAAGAACTGACCTCGTATAATCCACACAGTTATTGTTTATATACACAGTCAGTCTTTTTTAGCCTATTGCGACTCCATTTAGTTATAGGTTGAGTCACAAAAAAATCAGCAAATCTGGTTGGGATTAAATAAAATGGATGAATCTCAAACATTGACTTGACTTGAATAGGACAGATGTTTAACATCTGAACATTGATTTAACATCATGTCAGTGCGAAAAAGATTTACTTAATTTTGCGTTATACCAATTTTATCGAAATTAAGTCAAATTTGAAATATTTTAAGCTAAGGCTGCAAAGTAATAATGGTCGCAGTTATAGGATCCTAATATGGTTCTGTATTGCTATGAGTTTCCATCATTATGAACAGCCATATAGAAAATTTACAACAATATTCAGGTGAAACACCTTATATGTGAAAGAAAACGAAAAGAAGGAGACAAATAAACTACTGTATATAAAAATTTGCTCGTCCGCTCTTTCGCTCCACAAAAACTTTCACAATTAGTTTTTTATCTAACATTTGCATACAACACTATAAAATTACTAATAATTCATTGACGACATTGCATGTCATCATAAAACGGAACCAGTTACTGATTCGTTTCCTCACGCAATAATCCCCACGAAGACACTCTTCGAGAACTAAGTATCTACACACTTAGAAATTATGAATTTTACACAAGACGTAATGACGTATTACGTATTCGTAACTAGAAGAAGAGAAGAAAGATGAGTAATTTCCAATTAATTCCAACTACTTTTATTGCTTATCTTGACAGATACGCGTATTTCGTCTACAATGAGCAGACTTCTTCAGTATCTCGTACTAATATTCGGAGGGTACTCGACGCTGAAGAAGTCTGCACATTGTAGACGAACTACGCATATCTGTCAAGATAAGCAATAAAGGTAGTTGGGATTAAATGGAAATTATTAATTGTTCAGAACAGTTGCTTCCAGTCAGATGCTTTCAAAGTAGTTTCTCTAATATTTACTGAAACTGATTGAAAAACATTTGACCCGTATACTTTTATTTCGT
Source organism: Aedes japonicus (assembly GCA_034211315.2). Taxonomy (NCBI): domain Eukaryota; kingdom Metazoa; phylum Arthropoda; class Insecta; order Diptera; family Culicidae; genus Aedes; species Aedes japonicus. The sequence goes on along the minus strand of JASCZW010004250.1, from coordinate 7,159 downwards.
TATTAGGGTAGCCATTTTCATGCTAGGGTAGCCATTTTTGTAAAAGTTCATATATGTCATGAATTACTGAGCCGATTTTATCAACTTAAAACACAAATGAAAGGCAATAAAGTAAACTTTTTAGAAAAAAAAAATATTAAAATGCACCTGCACTATCAATTTCGAAAATACGGATAGAGGAAAGGCTTGAAACAGCGCCACTTTTGACATTCATAGCGACAACACGATCGCGCTGACAAATGTTAACCTCATTTTTTTACTATTCTTCAATTTTCATTTGCTTTTAGAGTTAATACAATCATTCGATTTAGCTCTTCCAGGTTTCATTGTTCGAAAGTGGTGAAATAATTAAAATAGCAATTATTTCTTGTGCTTAGTAAGTGGAAATTTCCCATCGATATCAAAAGGTTAACATTTGTGTTGGCTAGTAAAGTGAAACAATTTTTTGATGTTTTGTGTTTATGGCGTCATGTTTGTAAGATGGAACACTGTTAGGCTTTTAAGGCGGGACAATTTTTTTTTGTTTTAAAACACATGAATGATATTGTTTATGTTTGGAAATGCCATAGAATCAACAATAAATTGAAATATGACAATAAATTGAAATAAAACAATAAATTGAAATAAAAATGTTTTTTTTTGAAATTGCGATTTTCGATGGATATCGAAAATAGGCCATGATTTTTTTTTATGACTATAAATAATCAGTTCCGTGAGCAAACTTTGAGCCGTAGTTCCTCTTTCGAAAAAATAAAAATTTTACATGTTATGAGCAAAAAACGGATCGTGTTCCATCTTACAAGCCTTTCCTATAATATTTGTTTTCCATGGTTCTCATGGTCTCGGGACCAAAGAGTTCCATTGTTTTTTTTTTTTAATTTATACCTTTTTTCATTACATTGATATTTAAATAGATTGTAGTTTTCGATCTAATTTTTAAAACTAAAAAAGCAAAAAAGTAGCTAAAAAAAGCTATCCTACCTCGCGTTTTCATTGTTCAAGATAACTTACTAACCATGTGTCTTCACAAGTGATTTTTATAAGTTGATTTAGCTTTTTGAGAGCTAAGGGGTATTCCATTAACCACGTGTTCACATTTTTTATATTTTCAGACCTTCCCTCCTCCCTAAATTGTGGTTCTTTGTTCATATTTTGTCTATAAATTAATATAGAGCATGAACTCTGGCCAACTCCCTCCGCTCACTTCTCCTCCCAAAAGATCAAGTTGTTTACGGAAGATTGGTATTGATTAAGCTCAATAAATAATATATTCATAATATTCATGTACATGCTTTTTTTCTAGAGATAAACCATAACTAGACTTAGATTTTCCCAATGCTTCATTGTTTTGTAATCATGCTCTGTATAAAACTAGTAGTGTATATTTAGTCTATAAATTAAGTAAATAAATTTATGAGAAAAAAGTAAATAAAGTTATGAGATGCTTGTTAGCTTGTTTTCATGGCATTGCGTTTCAATACTCCTCCCAATACGTCCATGACATGTCACGAATAAATTCCATTCCGCCATTGAGGCAAAAAAAAAACAATTTGGCATATATTACAAGCTGGCACATTATTTTTGTATTGGCTTTCTGATTCATCAGAGAAAAAGGGTTTTTTTTCCTGACTAGGTAACTTATTTTTTATTTGTTTATCACAACCTATTATAAATAAATAAACTGCAACGTGATTTTGTTTTGTTAACCTAACTAGCTATAGCAATTAAAAATTTGTAAACTCTAAATCCGAAGAATCATCCTTGTTATTCATAGCAAAGGGTTGGATAATGCATTGTGCGTTCTTGAATTACATCTTGTACAACGAAAGAAAAGTTTTTCCGAAAAAAGGCAAATAGTTATACACAATTGTAAGGTTTCAAATTGTTTTTTAAAGTGTTTTAAATAATTTCCATGCTTTTCATCAATAAAGTTATGCAGTGATAAATATTATTTTCTACCAATGTATCTACATATGTGTTTTGATTTCCATCAGATTCACATAGCAATGGGATTGTTACACGTTATTTTGTGGAATAAGGACTGTATCGAAAATAAGTTTTTACATGTTTTTCTTTCAAATCATGGTAAAAAAAAAAATGCTTTATTGAAACAAATCGATGATTTTTTTTATTCTACGGGATTGAACTTGAACATTGTGAGGGCCGGATGAAATTAATTTGATTCTCGAGTTATTAGTAGGAGACACTGAAGAAGTCTGCACATTGTAGACGAAATGCGCGTATCTGTCGAAGATAAGCAAATGTAGTTGGAATTAAATGGAGATTACTAATTTTTCTTCTAATTTATAATTTGATTCTTTCAAGAATTTGCGATTTTTTATCGAACACTTTTTATCAAGTTTCATAGCATTTTGAAAGCCTTAACCCAATTTTTTTTGAGCAATTTCTCAGCTGCTTTACCAGTCGGTTTGAAGGCCCTCTTTGCAATCAAGAGCATTCAATGGGCCGAAGCTAGGGGCAATTTGGCTGATTGATGTCTGTCCCAACGAAATCTATATCCTTTTCCGTGAGATTTAATTGAGAGTTGTTTTGGCGTAATGCGCGACGCTCAATCCGGCAAAAAAAGTGGAGTGTTACTATGCTTCTACTATAAAGGCAGCAACCTCTTCTGTAGACAATCTATCGACATGAGAGATTTTCGCATTGATTGTTCTGGTAGTATAAAATATGGTGGACTTCTTACCGCAGGAACATATTGCTTGAATACCAGCACTTTTCGACCAAACTTCTCCACTTTTGACTGTCGCAAATGACCTGTCTGCATCGCTTGCACCCTCTCCTACGACGGCAGTGTAATATTGTGGAGCTAGAAGGGTTTTTGAGTCCTTTTAAACATAGGTTTCGTCGTCCAAATACAATGTCAGGGGCATTGTTGTTACGCTATGACTCTGTTCTGCCCTTTGTTTGGCGATTTTCAGCTACTTGTAGACCTTCAGTTTGTTCCGTTTCATGATACGTGGAATCATTCCGACGCTGGTTACCGCTTTATTATCCAAATCACGAATGGTCATTGATTTGTTCTTCCGAATTAGGGCTACCACTTTCTCATCAAGCTTAGGGTTGGAAGATCCGGGTTTTCTACCTCTTCCTGGCATTTCATATAAAGAACAGTGTTCCTCAAACTTGGTGATGATAGATTTTACTCTCGTGTGATAAAATCCAAACCGCTTCGCCAATTGTCGCATAGTTACACCCTTTTAACGTAGTCATGAGTCCAAAACCTCAATTTTTACGTTTTTGTTTCAATTCGCGACATTTTTAAATCGAAAAATTGAAACCGTGCACACAAGTAAAGAAACGAAAGATGACAGTAAAACGCACAGCATGTTATAATGAATACATTGAAACCATCACAAATACACGTGTACTACGCAAATGAACGAGGATAGGTTATTTTCGATACATTCCTTAAATCATGTTATGAGTTGATATCACGTGGAAGTAGTTTTTATCTGACATGGTCTTAAAAAATCAATTTCACATTTTGGCGGGAGCTGCATACACACACAGTATGCTTTCCACTCATACAGCCGAAATGCAATGGTTAGGCCGGTTAATCGCGTATATTGAAAAGACAATTTTAATTTCAAGACATTGCTCATTAAATATGGCATAAGCCTCCTGAAGGTTGCATAATACTAGTCTACCTTGCACTGAAAGTTAATCTTAGTTTACATTACAAAATCGAAACTAATACTCACTAATCCATTCGTTGTTTTCAGCAACGAAACTGATTTGTTCTTTTTATGAAGATACATTCGTAATTAACTGCACGCGCAACTGTCAAAAGCACGAAGCTTTTGTTGACAAAGAAAGAACATTCGTACATTGTACGGAAACAATGCAAAGAGCTACGAATATTTGGTCACAAATTAAAAAGGAACGTTTCTCTGGTGGTTGCATGAAGGACTGACAGATCTACTATATCGACTCAAAATGTAATTGACAAAAACAAGCGCAACAACGTGGAATTGTCCAGCGTTGTTTTTATTGTTTCTGACATGGGGTTCGAACCTGAATATTTGAAAAGTGCTGATTCTAAATCCGTGGTTGATCTCACAAGGCCACGCTGACACGTGAGAACAATTTTGATTATTGAGCATGAAGTTATAGCTCACGACAGTGCTGTGATTTTTATTTTGGGATAGATAATTTATTTCCGCCCATACTAGCAGCAACACCATCATACATGAGTACGGTATAGAAGAGAAACAGCGATTGGCTGGTCATCACGAAGTTCATTTCGTGCATTTTACAAAAAGGTGTAATGATAGCATTTCACCAGATAAAAAGCATTATGAATGTTTCATACAATATACGAGACAGGTAGCAGATTTTACAAACCACGGGCTTTTTTTTAGAGCAAAATAATGGGATCACAGATCACATGTTCCATAGAAATAAATAAATAAAAATGTATGGACAAAGACGCACATAAAGGAGGATCTTTAAATTCCAAATATGAGAACACGTGGTTTATGGACCATCCCTACGCTCTTAAAAACCTTAATAAACTTATTAAACTCACTTCAGATTAATGGGGACGCATTGTGGGAAACGGGGATAGTGAGCAAAAAGTCAAAACATAGCTTTTTTAATCAAAATTAGTACGAAAACTAAAAAACATACATCGCCAATTATTCAATATGTTATAAAAAACAAGTATAACTTTCAAGAAAAAATATAGATATGCGGAGACTCTTTGGTCTCAAGACCATAGAAATCATAAAAAACGAATACAATTCAAGTTTTCATAATAATTGGCGTAATGAAGGTGCATTTTATATTTTCCTTAAACGTTCCTTAAACTTAAAGTTGCCTTACATTACCGCTTTTGACAGGTAAAATTAGCTCAGTGATCCAAAAGTTATGAATTTTTGAAAAAATGCATTTTCAATGTCAATTTTTGGACCACTAAAACGCGAAACACGGGTTTACTATTTTTCAATAAGGACCAAAACTGCCAATTATTATGAAATTCTGAGAGATCGTGTGCAAAATAAAGTGCCTACCTCATCATTTTTTTAAATTTCTCTCATATATTTGGTTCAAATTGAAGTAAACACACTGTTGTAAGATAGAATAAATCTTATTTTTTAAAGTCTTTTCAAGTTTCACTTATGGAATAAACATAAAAAAGAGGTCGATCTGAAGAAGAAAAATGAATTCGTGTTGAAAAAAAACAGTGACAAAAATAGTGCCCACTTAATTATGTATGGTTCTCGGGAAGATAAATTTAAATAAAAGAAAAGCATTTTAATAATTCATGTGTCGTCCTTTGGACCAGCTGCAGGCGTTTCGGCCTGCTCTCCACCAGGTTCCTTACGTGCTGTGGATCAAGCTCTTCCCAGGCGTGGTTTAGGGCTTCAATATAGTTGAAGTTATTGGTAACACCAGTTTTTTGCAACCCTGTCATCAAGAATCACTCACAAATTTTCGATGATGTTGAGGTCCGGGCTTTGTGGAGGCCATTCCCGTTGTTTGATCCGACAAGATTGGAAGGAAGACTTGGTCTTCGGGTCGTTGTCCTGCCGAAATACGAACTTATCTTCAAGATCCGTCTGGATATGCAAAACCTCCAGATTTTCTGGCTACCAACTCCACTACACGAAAAACATCCCCAGACTATATATTTCCTCCTCCATGCTTAACCGTGCCTTTGATGTGGCACTCTTGAAGCTCCTCACCCGATCTACGCCACACACGTACCGACCACTTTCGATTACAAACCTTGAATTAGGATTCGACCGTCCAGAGAACCGTTTTCCGAAACTCTACTAGCTTATCAGCATGCTCAATAGCAAACCTGAGACGGCGACGAACAGCTCGACCAGAAACTGATAGCTGAAGGGTTTTCTGGATCCCACGGACAGTTATTTTTGGGTTTTTCTTAACTTCGCGCATGATCTTTGTGTCCGTTCGTGTATTCGTTTTGCGCTTCCTGCCTCTGTCCGGGACGATCCACCACTAATCCGAACGTTTTTTGTTTCAGTAGAATTTTCCCAACCGCTACCTTGCTAATACTGTACTTCCTAGCGACAGGCAGTTCGGTGCGATGCACCGTTTGCACATCACGAACCACAAATTTTCGGATACATAAAGAAATTGCATTCAAAATCACTACGTTCTTCATTTTTTCAACTGAATCCAACGTGATCACGAGGACCAGGTCAAGCCGTTTGCTTCAAAATACGTCAAAATATCCAAACATAAACAATCGAGGGGTCTTTCGACAGAAACTTATCGAAAACATTTAGATTTTTTAAATTGGCACATATTTTTGTCACTGTTTGTTTTAAATACGAATTCTAGGGGGTTTTTTTTCATTAGGGCGAATCTACAATTCAGAGATTCTCTCTGGGCTCGCTCTCTTTCATTCATAAACCAATCACCTTTACGTTTTTCATTCTACTATTTGTAGAGTATGCTAGCCAGCACTGTTGTGTTTCGATTTGTACTAAAGAATTCCTCGTATGTTTTATAATGGCGCTGTAATGAATGAAAGAGAGCGAGCCCGGAGAGAATCTCTCAATTGTAGATACGCCCTAATGAAAAAAAAACCCTTAGAATTGATTTTTTAGTTCTTTAAGTCGAACTCTTTTTAATTATTATTCCATAAGTGAAACTTGAAAAGAATATAAAAAAGAAGTTATAAAAATGAACTACAGTGGGTTTACTTTAAATTGAACCAAATAAATAAAAGTCATTCAAGAAATGATGAGATAGGCACTTTAGTTTGCCTATCAGTGTATCTCTGTTCTGTTGAATTGTTGTATGTGAACCAATATGTCATAGTTCTCACACTAGCAATTTGTTGTAAAGTAAAATGTGAATGAGGACTCAACAATTGCGGCGACATTAAATCTCCATGTACAAAGCGTTAGCATGGTGCTGAATATGTGGACAAGATGAGTATTTTATATTTTTAGAAAATTTCTAGTGTTAAAACAACATATTTCAATTTTCAAAAATCATTTTAAGTTTTGAATAGATCATATGTCCCACGTTTAAAAAGCAACTTATTTGGGGGTACCGCTTACGAATGCGCAAGGAGCATTTCACTTTTTTTTAAAAGCGCTGTACTCATATAGGTATACATCAGAGAAAAAGCAGAGAAAAGTATATCAGAGAAAATCAT
>JASCZW010004249.1:0-32969 GCA_034211315.2 Aedes japonicus | reverse complement strand
TCTTTTAGCCAAATCACGGCTTGAGACGTTGGGATTTGCTTTAATCATCCACTTCACCTTTCCCTCCGTCTTTTTGTTCTCCGGTCCAGGTTTTCTTCCAGCTCCTTTGCCGTGGTCCAATGTCAACCGCTCCTGGAACCGCTTCAACACTTTGGAGACGGTTGAATGGTGAATGTTCAACATTTTTCCCAACTGCCGGTGCGACAGGTCAGGAAATTCCAGGTGTTTGGAAAGAATTTGTTCTCTCGACTCGCGTTGGTTCACCTCCATTTTCGTTGAATCGAAAAACACGACTTCGAGTTTGACAGCATGTAAACAATACACATCAATGAGAAAATGTGCAAAATTTGGTTGATTTTTACCCAATGGTAAAAAAGTTATGCCCTGTTGAATGTGTCGCAATAATTTCGTGTTCGCCCTTTATTTGTATTGAACCAACTTTTAATACGCCACAATTCTGATAATTTCAGCATTTGTCAAATCCGAACTAAATACTGAGAGTATAAACACGGATATTATTTCTTCACCCTGTATACCTCGATGACTCGTGAGAGATTGCTTGAATAAAGAAGATGAAGAAACTCAGTAGGAACACCAACATGTACAAGTACGATAGTAGAGTAGCAGTGATTGGCTGATCATTACGAAAATCATTTGATCAATTGTACAAAATGGCGTCAGGATTGTATTTCACCTGATGACAAGAAATATGGATGTGCCTCGCAATTTACGAGACATTTGTTCTCTGTGAACAAAATTGTTGACTCATACTGTCAATCCAAATGTATTCCTAAAAAATTTGGCACTGGAATCGCTAATAATTTTTATACTTCAGAAGCATTTGGCTTTAAAACGAAAGGAAGGAAATGGCGATAGAAGCGGCCTGAATTGATTCCAAGATTCGCTGCACAATTAAAGCGCCGGTCATTTCCGGAGCGGTCAGTGCCGGAGCTTTCGATGCCGGGTACCATTTTTACATTAGTATGATTGTGTGGAAATTACCGTCATACTGTATGCCCAGGGAGTCGAGAAATTTTCCTTAAGTCTACTCCAGCATGGTATTCGTTTGTAGCTGTGTCTTTACCGACTGAGCTAGAGGACCAGATCCTGTTGTATCCAGTTAACTATGAAACGGCCTCTGACATGCCTACAAAGTACAGAAGGCCCCAAACAGGAATGAGAACAAAAATATCGCTGCTAAAACCAGTGCTCGGAAACTCTTCAAGCAGTTGCTCACCAGTTCGGAATGCAGTGTGATGGACGACTTCTAGGCCGACTTCCCAGCCAAGTCCTAGTTTGACGTTCCGGCAGGCGATTTGCAATTCCCGCTTGATGAGCGCGTCCTTCATTACTTCTGACAATACGTCAAATATAGGTCTCGTCTTGTTTGCCAAATAATGCTGCTTGCAAGTTTGTCCTTTCTATCACCCTTTGCCTATTTCAGGCAAAAATATGACTTAAAACCAGCAAACCGAAGGATGCTACGTGAAACTGCTTAACGAGCTGAGATGCGACCATACTCATATTTTCCGAAACGCCGTGAAAATTTTAAATTCTGAAAAGTTTCGAAAACTTCATAGAAGTTCTAAGAGCTTCAGAGAAGTTCCAATAGCTTCAGAGGAATTCAGAAAACATCAGAGAAGTTCCGAGAACGAAAAAAATTTTTTAAAACGTAAGCAAAGTTCCGATAATTCAGAAAGTTTGAAAAACTTCAGAGAATTTCAGAAAAGTCTTCGATACTTCACTGAAAATTCGGAAACTTTAGAGAAGTCCACGAAGCTTCAGAAAAATTCACCGAATTTCTGAGAAACCATTGGACTTTCAGAGAAGTTTGCGGATCTTCAGAATTTAAAGAAGCTTCTGTAGTGTCCATAAAATGCCGGAAAAGTGCAAGAATTACATGCAAGTCCCAATATTTTCAGTGAAGTTCTAACGACATCAAAGATGTCCGTTGAGTTACAGTGAAGTTCAAAGAACTTTTCTCAAGTCCCGAAAATTAAAATGAATTTCAGTCAATCTCAGGAAAGTTCAGCGACTTCCAGAGAACTGCGGTGAAGCCTGGAGTACTTCAGCAATGTTCCGAGAACTACAGAAAGTTTCGAAAACTGCCGAGAACTTCAGAGAAGTGCTTGAAACTACAGATTAATTTAAAAAAAAATTCAGCGCAGCTACTTGAAACTGAGAAGAAAGATTAGTAATTTCCATTTAATTCCAACTACCTCTATTGCTTATCTTGACAGATACGTGTATTTCGTCAACAATGTGCAGACTTCTCCAGTGTCGTGTACTAATACTCGAGAAATCTGTCTAGATAAGCAATAAAGGTAGGTGGAATTAAATTGAGATTACTAATCTTTCTTCTCATTTTCTAGTTACAGGTATTTCACTAAACAGCTCACACTCTCCAGGATTCAGAGCAGTGCTTGAACCTTCAGAAGAGCTCACGGAACTTCAGAAAAGTCCTCAGAACTTCAAATTATGTAAAGGAATTTCAGAAAAGTAATCGGGTTTTAACAAAGAAATACCAGAAAAAATCACGGAAGTTCAGAGAAGTTCACGGCACTTCAGAAAAGTCTTCCAAACTTTTGAGATGTCTTCACGTGCGTTTCCCCACTTTCGGCGAACGATTGGATCTCTCGGGAACCGATGAATGGAATTTCAGAGAAGTCCGCTACACTTCAGATAAATTCACGGAACTATTGAGAAGTCCTCAGAACTTAAAATTAGTTCATTGAATTTCAGAGAAGTCATCGGATAAGATAAAGAGATAAACCTTAGAGAGAGTAGTAGTTCACGGATTTTCAGAGAGATTTTTATAACATTAATAAAATTCACGAAACAATAGAGAAATTCACGCTTCTTTATAGAAGTTCACTGAACTTTACAAAAGATCACCGAATTAAGAGAAGTTCACGGAATTTCAGAGAAATTATTGAAATTTCAGAGACGATTGCGGAGAAAAGCTCATTAAGTTTTAGAGAACTTTTTTACGAAACTGCAGCGAAGTTCACGGATATTTAGAGAAGTGCACCTATCTTTACAGAAGTCTTCGAAACTTCAGAGGTCTTTATGGAACCTTAATGAAGTTTACTATAATTTAAGCAAGTTTACGGAGCTATAGAACAGTTTACAAAACTTCAGAGAAATTAATGGAATTTCAGATAAATCTTCGAAACTTAAGAAATGTTCACGGAATTTCCGAAAGATTCACGGATCTTCAATAAAATCCTTGGAATTTTAGATAAGTTCATGTCATTTCAAAAAAGATTATGAAATTTCAAAGGAATTCACGGAACTGCAGATCTTCCAGTTGATTCACTGAACATCAGAGAAGTCCTCGCATCTAAGGAGAGATCTAAAGTTCATTGATATGCTGGAGTTTTGTGAGTTAATTCTGATCAACCTGGGTACATAGACAATATCAGAGATACATTACTTGAATTACACAATTACTTGATGTGAAGTCTTAAGAAAATATTCAAAGAGCTTTCCCAAGACTTTCCCAAGCTTTCAATGACAAGCCACCTCTAACATAGTGTTGTATTGCAGCTTACCATTGACACTCTGAATCATAAACGAGTAACTGAGAGACGAGAATGGTTGATAAGTACAAGATCTTCAAAATAATTCGTAATTGTTGTACAGTGTTAAGAAAATATTCAAAAAACTTTCATAAGATCTTTGATATCCTGACCTTACGTTGTTGATTCGGTAGAATACTGTAATTGACTGATCATCAAAGTTCGATTATATTCGCTTTCTCTATGATATATAAAACGTCAAAAGCAGTGCGATTATGTTCACCGTACAGAAAACGAGTAAACTCGAACTTCAGTGGTCAGCCAATGCCAGGTGGGGGAATATTCTTCTGTTACATGTTGGTGTTGTTTAAGATCCTTGGTTTGCCCTCACCAAAATTTATACTCTTTCTGTTATATGTTCGTTCTCCACTGCAACCACGAACATCATATCCTAAGTAACATTGCCAAAACCATCCCGTTTTATCAAGTTTTATTAAAGTTTTATGAAAGCCACTAGACATCGATTTGGTTTTATAATGGCACCAAGAGGCGCCAATAAGTATCATATTTTAGTCATGGTTTACGAGAACTACCCAAGAAACCAATAAACATTAGCATATGCAGTAAATCAACCCTAAATCTGCATTTCAGATGTTACAAGCATTATATTAGCATTATATCAGCATCTTGAATGCTATCTGTTGTAAGGTTGGATTTCAAATGCTATTTAAATGCTTGTAGCCTGTTATAAGCATTTCGAATGCAAACTTGCATGAATGAAGCATTATCATAGCATTGCCGTACATTGGTCAAAAGCGGCATTTATGTTGCATTAAATGTGACTTAATTGTTTGATAGGCTGCCGTAATGACGTTTTGGAGCTGCTTACTGCTTATCTGGGTATACAGCTTGTTTACTACGATCTTAAAAACTTGTTTTCTGTTAGGAGTAGAAGGAATCTATACTCCTAAAAAAGGTTTTATTTCGACTCTATGAACTCGTTAAAAGCTGTTTTGAAATGTCGTTTAAGGATTCATTCATATTATTTTACTATGAAAAGTTGAAAAAGCATTTTAAAACCACTTTGCCTTCAGTGAATGCAATAGACGGCCAATTGGCACCTAGAGAAGTTGTTAGCTTCAATGTGGTTTTAAAACGGCAAAAAACATGACCAAATATTGTTATTGCAGTCCTTGCGAAGATAAATTGGCGTTTTGGCAAAACTGTGACTTTTTCCAATCGCCATATTGATATCTATAAATTAATTGTGGAAATTAAAAACATAAGTAAGGAAAAATAAATTCACCAAATTTCAAATGCAATGCCAAACAACTGTAGATTGGAGACCAATTTTGGCATTCTTTTCGATAACCTTTTAAAATTCAATAAATTTTCAGGAAATTTAAGATTAATTTATGAAATACATTTGTTTGGGCTATTTTGCTATTAAACAAAATTTTCCGTAATACTTGAATTTTTATCTTAGATATTATTTACTGCTGAGTGAATCAGAAGAGCATGGCATCGAACAAAGTAGGACAACAAAAACCAACCATGATATGACAGTGAAGTTTGACAGCTGTAGCCATTTGGCCGAGAGCTGATTTTTCTGGCAGCCAATAGGTTTTATGAAGGTTCTCAAGTGGTCATAACAACTTTCACTATAACATTTTCAAAACCTTTATGGTCTAAAAAATATTATATTAACTTGTTTTCACATCCGTCTACAGAGTGGGTCACTTTGAACAAGTTTTAGTCCTAAAAAAGCATAGAAGAGGTGTGTTGAATGCAGTTTTATAAACAAAGCCGGGAGCAGTGCTATACGGCTGGAAAAAAAACTAAAGTTTTTACTTAGGATAGGTGTACTATTTCCACGTAACAGATTAAGTGTTTGCTTCTTGGCAGGACTTCGTCTGCTTAAGGTTCGTGTTGTCGCTTGAAGTAGATCTGCATCGAAGACATTGTGGATGATGTTTTCGGACATCTCTTTCGACACTGTGTTCCAGAGATTACGATTTTTGTATTCTTTATTGACTGTGTTCCACAGGAAATTTTGAGATTCCCCCGCATTTATCAAAGCCAAAGTGGATTCTTCGATAAACTCAGACATATCTTTCTTACAGCTGTGTCTGGGGGTTTTCACTGGCACAATAACCCAAGGGAGTCGTCTTATGCCAGCAAAATTGATTGATAGTGGACTCACAATAAATTACTAAAAAAATAACAAATAACAAAACGTGATATTTTCTCTCGTTTAATTCCAAGCCAAACGAGATGTAAACAACGAAATTGTTTGCAATCTTTCATGCACCATACAACATGTTTACAATATTTTATACAACAGGCGAGATTCAGGCGTTATCTAGCTTAAATTAACATGAAATATCCCATTATTTTCTGCCAAATCTAGCATTATCTTTATGTGCATTAGATAACACAGAAAATGTAATGTTTCTTTTTATCTGTGTACTAGCTGAACTCTATGCGAACCTTGCTACGCTTGAAACTAAATGAATACAATAGGACTGGCGCTTTAATTTTTTTTTTAAGAAATGAGTTTTGTTAAAATATTTTTGTATGCTAATGTGCGTAATTTCTGCAAAATTAAACCATCGGGTGGATAGTCATGAAGAAATTGAAAATATTTCTTGGCTCAGGAAGTACTAGCACACATGTCCCAAGCTCGGTCCCAAGATTCGTGATTCGCCCCTAAAAACGTTAATCTCACCAATACACCCTCAAGTATTGTGTCAGAATAACATAGCGAATCAAAACAACATCAAAGGTACTAGTACCGAAAGTTACAGAAAAGCGCAAGAATTATTGCAAGGTAAGAGGTACCTCGTTCGGTTCCATTTGCTTGTTTGGTTATCGAGTTATGCAGAAATTTGTGTTTCATTTGTATGGGAGCCCCCTTCACAGAGATGGGAGGGTTCTTTTACTATCATAAGAACCTTTCCTGCATACAAATTTTCATGCCGATCGGTTCAGTAGTCTCCGAGTCTATAAGGTTCAGACAGACAAAAATTATTCTTATATATCTATAGATACAACTGTCGAATGTTTCAAATTGACAGCTGTCATCCGTGAAAAAAAAACTTCAAAACTTCAGAGAAGCTCACGGATCTTCAAAAAAGTCATCGGAATTTAAGGAACTTCCTTGGAACTTTTGTAGTGTACATAAAATGCCAGAAAAGTGCAAGAATTACAAGCAAGTTCCAATATCTTCAGTGAAGATGTCCTTTGAAGCATAGTAAAGTTAGAAGATCTTTGAACTCCAGCGAATCCCAGGAAACTTCAGAGAATTTCAGAGAACCGCAGTGAAGTCTGGAGTACTTCAGCAAAGTTCCGAGAACTACAGAAAGTTTCGAAAATTGCCGAGAACTTCAGGGAAGTGCTTGAAACTACAGATAAATTATCAAAATTTCAGAGCAATACTAGAACCTTTAGAAGAGCTCACGGAACTTCAGAGAAGTCCTCAAAATTTAAAATTATCTGAAGGAATTTCAAAAAAGTAATCGGACCTTAAGAAAGAAACACCAGAGAAAATCACAGAAGTTCAGCGAAGTTCACGAATCTTCAGAAAAGCCCTCCAAACTTTTGAGATGTCCTCGGAACTTAAGAGAAGTCCGCTACACTTCAGATAAATTCACGGAATTATAGAGAAGTTTTCAGAACTTAAAATTAGTTCATTGAACTTCAGGTGGTATGAATTTGCTCCAGTTTGTTACTCAAGAATTTTCAGAAAATCAAATAATCATTTTTTACCAGCCATATTTAAGTGCAGCACACTATTTGACAAACAGCCAAATAATTGAAATGGCAAACACAAACAAAACATTTGCCACAGCAATATTTGGTCAAATATATTTGGCGATCACTCGTTGGTCAAATACATTTGGCGTTGCGTCAAACAGTGTGATCTCAGCTTAAGAATGTCAAAATAATCAAATTAAGGGGGGATATACAGTTAGAATGACCAAAATATTCAATTTTTTGTTTTTGCATAAAAAGTTTGTAAATTTCCCGTAGAATACGCTCCTGAAACCTTCTTTCCGAAATTCGAACTCCAAGTGTTTCTTTCCATCATTTTTCGAAGATGCCATTTTCGCGCGCAGCAGGTATTAAAAGACGCATGACCAAGAAGACCTATTTTCAACGCATTTTTCTCAAAACAGCATTTTCAGAGTTTATGCCGGTGATAACTCGAAAACTAATTATTCGATTAAGCTGAAACTTATAGGATTTCTTTATTATATGATTACCTTCCATATGAATTAAAAATATTGCAATATTTTATTATTAAAAATGAAAAAATGTGATAAAATGGCGGAAAAATTTGGATTTTTTCAAAAAAGTTACGTCAAAAGTGCAAATTTTCTTTTTTACTTTTTTTTTAATTCATCTACTAACTGTAAGTGTAATTAATGTAATTTTTTTTGGATTAGTAGATTTCAGATCAAAACTGCGACCAGGCGAGCCGGCACAAGCAATTTTGTAAGGAATATCTGTTGTGTAAAATTTGCTTAAAGAAGTCAAGTTTAATAAATAATACAAATCATAGCTTATTAGTTGATTTTCATTTTCTACCAGTTTTGAAACAATCGCATAGGAGGCCGAATTTTGATGCACGTTTCTGTATGTGCCATTCTCCGCGAACACCCCCCAACAGTTAGACCCCTAAGCCAATTTGCTCCACCACTTAATCCACCGCCTTCCATACTGAGAAACTTGCCGCACGGCACACGAGAGGTTCATTTGAAGAAACACTCATCGGCTCGCTCAGCGCCGCGGTTGACTGTTGCAATGTTTACATTCTTCTTCGGCCGCTCGGCTGGAGTTGGATGGAATACGTTTATCATCGTCATCGTCATCGTCATCATCATCATCGTTATCGTCAGTGCGGCAGTAGCGATTTGAATGAGTCAGACAACGAACCACACATTTTAAATAGGTGCTCGATCGGTTTCTTGGTGGAGCTCACACATGTGAATGAGTGAGTAGCCTAGCCTACGAATCTGATTCCTCTGATTGCCTCGACGGTGGAGTCAGCGCAGCGAAGGTGTATCAGGCGGGTCGCGTCGCTGCTAGTCGTCGATGACGGTTTGATGACGGTGGTGGTCACTGGTTGCCTCTTATCGCGGCCGGTCGCTCGTTCGCTCGTTCGTTAGTTTGTCGTTCCGTCCGTCTAGTTCAGTGTGTTCCAATGTTTACTCGCGCGTACAGGTCTTCTCATTAGGGGATAGTTCGGAGCGTGTCAAGACGTGGCTTATGAATATTCCGAACCGGCGTGTATCGAATTCCTTGGGATTTTTCGAGGTGGTGTGGGTAGCTTCTTCGAGAACAAGGTCGTGAAATTCACGAAACTTTTCAACTCCCAGCGGTAGTCTTGTGTTGGCGCGGGAATCCGGAGTTTACGAGTGGTTGTGCTAGAAATTCGTCAGAAAACCGCAGGTAGAAAATTCGAGTAAATAGTGCTGGTGTTTTTGGATGATGGTGCAACATAACGTATAACGTCTCGCATGGGGGTTGATAAGAGAAAAAGCCGTTTTGTGCATCGTGCAAGCGAAGAATGTGAATATTAATATTGAAGATGTTTGTCTCTGTGGTTTTCGGCTCAGTTCTATGCTTGGCGAATAGTGAAAGAGAAGAGAGAATCAATAGAAAAATCTCCACGTAAATTGCTTAATGAGCCATCATCGGTGATTGTGGCCATCAGTCGGCATATTTTTTTTTGTGTCATCCGGACCCAGTGAGTGTGCCGCAAGTCTGTGCATACTTTGTGACATAATAATCAATCAAGTTTAAAGCGTGGTAGGAAAAAAGGGAATCGGCGGAAGTTCCATCGGAGGCCTTTGGTGAAGACGAGGTCACCGCAGTTTGGTTGGCAGTCCAGCAGACATTAGATATATTGCATATCATTAGCACAGATTTCGTCCATTGTCGCTGTCATCAATCAACGGGACTTTGAAACGAGCGGCGGGAATTGATATTGGCGTCAGTTTGCTGAAACAAAAGGTACGTGTGTTTTCGATAATTAAGTGTGGGCGTTGAATAATTGCTGATAACCGATCAAATTGAAGCGCCTCGGTAAATTTATCATTGTTAGCCGATTAGATTGCAGTTGCAGTGTATTACAAGGGTATTGTGTTCTAACCATACGAAGCTAATATATGAACGAATGTTGGAAAAGTACTGCCTTAAAATTAACATTCAGATTTTTTCTTGTTCTGAAAGGAAGACTTCTCACCATGCTTCCGAATCGCGTTGCGGATTTTCATCATAAACTATATAAATAGTTCAAGAGAGCCAAAATGTTATCACATATCACTACAATTCTCGAGTAATTCATGATTAGGGCCTAAAAGCTATTTGTAAACAATGACTTGAAACGTCGATCTCTCACGAATCACGAACATATTTCTATATCCAGCTACTCCATACATATAAAAAATAATTAATTTTAACAAACGCGTAAAATTCTCGTTTAGTTGCAAGCCAAACGAGGCAGAAACAACGAAATTGTGCGCAATCTTTCATGCGCAATACAACAATGTTTGCAAACTTTCATACATGGGCTAGATTCAGGCGTTATCTGGCTGAAATTTGCATAATGTATACCATTATTTTCTGCCAAATCTAGCATTCCCTCTATATGCACTAGATAACGCAGAAAATTCAATGTTTCTTTATATCTGTGTATGGTAGAACTAACATTCTTCAACTAGATGCTGCCCCCATTTCACGAGAGTGATTGAAGATTCAAGAGAAATCGACATTTAAAGTCATTGTTTTAACATGAATTACTCGAGAATTATCCTGTTAAACTTGAAATGAAAATATAATGTTGCTTTTGTTGACCATCATGGCTCAAATCATGAAATTGGTTATATCTATTTATACACAAATTTTACGACTATGTTCATTTTGGCAAAACTGGTTCGGATTCAATTAGGAACAAATTCTTAAATATTATATTGCATTTGTCAGAAAAAGCAGAAAAGATATATTTTTTTTTTAAATATTTAAATGGACCACCCTAACGTTTATTTATGCGTAATTTAACTCATAAAATAGGTTACTACACATCTGAAATTACTTCGGTTCTTATGTTTCATTTACATGGTGGAAATAGTTTATTCTTGCTGATTTCGAGTTCTGGCCCATTGTGCAATGAAACCAAAATGTGCGTCTACGGGATTTGGAATTTTTTGCGGGTTTTATGGATGGCTTGGTGGGTCATCCAATCCAACAAGTTTAATTTGAAGATTACAGCTCACGTGAATTCGGATCTTACGACACTTGGTACGGCCAGTAAGGTTTGTAACTACTTCACAGCACAAATTTCATCTATAGATCCCTGTTGTTTCAAGTGACTAAGAAAAAACCATAATCCATGTCTATTTCATAACACATTGTTCATATATATTCCACAATGCAATGCGATTTATAAAAAATAGACATTTGCTCCTGTATTCATATAAGATGTAAATGATTGTTAATAAACTAAAGCCTTTATTTCACGTTTTTTTACCCAATTTGTTTTCGGCGATAGCTCCAGGACAGAACAACTTATCGACCTCATTCGAATCACATTTTACGTTTTGGGTTAATAGTAATCATGGGGCAGTTTTACAAAAAATTAACAATTTTTGGTGTAAATACTCAAAATTTTAAAAATTGTATTTGACCATTGCATGAAAAGGTAACACATGCAAACAAAATCGATTTAAAATGTTTATGTATGTGAATTTATCAACTCTATTTAGCCTTTTTTTACACGGTTCATAGTGAAAGTGGAACGTACCCACCGTGTAAAAAAAAATCTTTGTGTAACTGGAGTGCAATTTTGTATTGGATTGCAATTTTGATTAATTTAAATTGCATAAATAAACATAATGTGGCGTCTGTACAGGGTGCGGCAGAAAATAATGCGGAAATTTTCAAACTTGAGTATTGGGTTAATTTGCGTAGCTAGTGACTAATTTCTGTCGAAAGTGTATTTGTTTATGTTTACTTTCAAGTGCTGCATCCAAACATTCTATTTGTTTTATTGCAAATTCGCCAAAATGTTCGCGAGAGAAGTGATCACCAGTTTGTTGTTCGCCCAGAAGAAGCCGAAAGAGATTGCCAAGGTGGTAGGTTGCCATTTGGCAACAGTTTACAGTTGCATAAAAAAGTCCCTGCAGGATGGTCCTAAGCAGCGGAAGCCGGGAAGCGGACGTCCGCGCTTTGCACGCACGCCGAACGTGATCAAATCGATCCGTGCAAAAATTTGAATAAATTTGTTTAAAAGGACTTTTAAAGATAATTGCACTCGAAAATGTTGATATTATTGCTTGAACTTGTTGAAAATGGGATTTGAAAGAAATAGAACAAATTTTCGCATTATTTTCTGTCGCACCCTGTATACCACGATGAAAATCGAGTACGGGTAGGATGATTTTCAATTTATTTTTGTTCGTCTGGATATCCAACGGGTTTATAGTGATTGCAATGCTATAAGACCAAAACCCGTTTTTCATACAAAATGTTCATATTTGAGGGCATGCCTTTTATATTTTTGTGAACCAATTGTGCCGAAATGCGAATGTAGTGCGGAATCTGGGTCAGCTACTTTGATCAAATCCCAATTTTCCGTTTTCAGTTTTTGTTAAATAATTGAATTTTAAATCAGTAAATCGTATCAATCAGCTCATCATGAGTATGAGCATGAATGAATGTCCAAGGTTTATACTAGTTTATTGGCAGATCAGCTCTTTTTACACAGAGAGTCGACAGATGACTAGAATCCTCAATGTGTTAACATTGGTTTTCCTAAACTAAGACAAGTTGAGGCCACTGGTAAGTGTGGGTGGTTTATTTCAATTGAACACAAGAACACGTTAAAATATCCAATGCGGCTTATCCACTTACAAATGTGGGTGGTTTAATTCAGCATAATACAAACATTTGATCAAACAACGAGTTTGAGGACCGATTTGAACCAACAGTATTATTTATTTCAATTGAACACAAGAACACGTTAAAATAACCAAATTGAAGAACAATTTAAACTACCAATAAGGATGCTGTTGAGGCCACTCACACGATCACCTTGTGTGAGTTTATATCAATTTATTATAAAATTATGTCAAAATATCGAGTTGGAGGACCGATTTTAACCAACAGTAGGAATACTGTTGGTATCACTCACAAGGTGGGTGGTTTATTTCAGCAGAATACAAAAATATGTTAATACATAGCGTTTTAGGATTGATTTTAACGAACAGTAAGGATGTAGTTGGGACCACTTACTAATGGTTTATATCAACAGATTATGAAATTATGTTAAAATACTAGTTTCTTGAATGTTTCATTGACAAACGAAAATGTTACATACATAAATATTTGATATATGATGCATATTTGTCTAATATCAAAGTTCAAAAGGCACTAACAAAACATGCCTGATTAGTTTTGTTACCTACGTGAAAGTTTGTTTCTTAAAATACGGAAGACTAGTGTTGATACATTTATGAAACAACATATGTAAATAAGATATGAGACATGAAAAAACTTGTCGTAACTGAAAAACATCAAACAATTGTATTCAATTGTTTGATCCATTGTAGATTCGGATTCCTTCAAACGTACACCTTCATGACAAAACTAGTCAAATGAGACTGATATAGATCTACACCATGACACATGAAAATAAAACTTAAATATATTTGATTTCAGTGGTACTAGGGCTGTTGGGACCACACACATGTGCGGGTGGTTTATTTCAATGGATATTTAAACATCATGTTTTGGGATGTTTAAAAACCATAAAAAAATAATAATCTTATACTACTTCTAAGGGGAGTGAATTTTTTTTTGGAGTAGTATTTGGAGTTCAGGTATACAACTTTAAAGAAAATGTGATGCTGAAATTCTGAAAAACCATTTAGCATAACTAGAAATGTGAATGAAAATTAGTGTTTTCCATTTAATTCCAAATACCTTTGCTTATCTTGACAGATACTCATATTTCATCTACAATGTGTCAAGATGTCAAGGTAAGCAAAGGTAGTTGGAATTAAATGGAAAATACTAATTTTTCTTCTCATTTTTTGTTACAGGTATTCCACTAAACAGCTCAAACTCTCTACACGGAAGAAACAAAGTACCCAAAATTAAGTTCATTTCACCCAACTCTGGAGTTCTGTGCGGTAAGCCATTTTTGAGTATATGCCATAGTACTCAAAGTTGATGGTGGGTAACTATAATCTAATGCAATAAAACTTGTAAAAGCCAAAAAATGAGCACTTTTCCGCACAGTTAGTTAACAAATGAGTTAACAAAGAGAGATTCAGAGAAATCTGTTAGTAGAAGAAGAGAGAGGCAGACCAAAATATACGCAAATGCCGCACGTCTGCATCTCTCCTTGTACATCGAAAGCAAGATAAACATTGCAAAACAAAAACTACACTATACATTCCTTTATTGCACTTTCACTATCTATCAGGATGACCCAAATCATTTGTGAAGGAGGTAGCGATGGGCAATATCGTATCGAAAATCGAAAGATCGATATTTCGGTTTCGATTTTTCGATTTTTTGAATCGATATTAGAAGCATAAAAAATCGAATGCATCGATACATTTATTTCGATTTTTCCATTTGGGATTTTCAAATCAAATGGTATTTCATACAAAATTCGATCTCAATCTGCATTTAGGAAGGTATCAAAATTATCAACAATTTATACGTGACGATTTTTTCCAGGTTCACGAATCTTCTGTTATTCCCGACCCTGACAATCCGGACATTTCGGGTGAACTACGATTTTTTTTTCATCAACCAGTCGTTCTGCGTTCTGTGGATCCTCTTCAAGCGTGGGGAAGCATTGGCAGCGAATATCCCCACATGAACCCAATCGCTCGAGATTTCTTATCGATAATGGTGACCAGTGGATCGTCCAAGAGATTGTTTTCTCGGACAGGGGAAGTTATAGTTAACAGGGACAGGTTGAATTCTTCACGCATGGCTAAACTGGCGTTCTTGAGTTCACTTCCAGAAGTATACTGGAATAACTGTATCAATAACCGAACATTTTGAACTGATAACCTGAATTATCTGATTTGTTTTGTTGTTATTGTTTTGAATCTGACTCTTTAATGAGTGATTTATCCCGAATTAATAAAGAATACGAATAAAACAGTATCGATACTAAAAAAATCGATATTTTGCCATCGATAAAATTGGAGAATCGATTTTCCAATATCGATACTTACGCATGATTTGCCCAATGCTAGAAGGAGGTTGCTTCTGATTTTGGAACCAATTGAAGCTGTCATGGAACACACACACTCCCATACAATGTACTGACCAATAAATTTAACATGGCTACTTCTTTTCATAGCAAAGCTACCGATTCTTGTATAGTATGAACAACAATAAGAACAAACATATACATTATATTTTGATTGTTTTCATTAATATCTTTATTAGGTGAGCAATGCACTAATGGAAATATGTTCTTGTTCACAAACCCTTATTTCTACCTAAGGAGTGTATCGAAAAGTAGTTATAAACATTCGATGCGTTATTACGCATAAACTACTGTATATATTTTTAGCGTGTAAGCGCCATTTGCTTTGTTTACATGTCAAAAATGATTATTCGGTTCATTCATTTCCGTTGATAAGTTGTATTCAAAATGTCGCGAATTGAATTTGAGACTACAAAGAAAATTCTGCACACTTGGTGCACCGAAAAGATGTTACTTACAACCAGATTGCGAAAGAGTAAATGTTCACCCGGCAAGTGTAAAACGCATCATCGAAAAGTTTAGTAAGGGTACTCCCTCAAGGATTTACCAGAAGTGGCCGGAACCCGGCTCCAGCAACCCGATTTGGACCAAAAAGTTGTGGATTATATTCAACGGAACAAATCTGCCTCTACTCGCGATCTAGCCAGAAGTTCAGGACCAGCATCGGAATGATTCAACGAATCAAGCGCAGGAATGACTTGAAGACGTACAAAAAGCAGAAAGTGCCCAAACAAACTCCGGAACAAAAGTCTCGTGCCAAAACCAGGGCTCGAAAGCTGTACAGCTGCATTTTGGACAATGTCGACCAGTGCATTTTGATGGATGACGAAACATACGTTAAAGAAGATTCAAGAACGCTACCGGGGCCGCAGTTTTATACTAAATCTGTTGGGGAACGTGTGCCAACCGCAGATACGACTGTTGCGATGGAGAAATTCGGTCAGAAGGTGCTCATTTGGCAAGCTATTTGCACATGTGGCTTGCGTTCTTCAATTTTCTATACAAAAGGAACTATAAATGCTGAGATTTATCAAAAGGAATGTTTGAAGAACAGGTTGCTACCATTGTATAGAAAGCACCAGTCCCCTCCTCTCTTCTGGCCAGATTTGGCATCGGCACATTACGCCAAATCCACTCTACAGTGGCTGACGGAGAATAACATCAAGTTCGTAGAAAAAGACATCAACCCACCAAACTGTCCCCAGTTGCGACCGATCGAACGCTATTGGGCAATAGTCAAGCGTATATTTAAGAAGGATGGTACAGTGTCCCAAAACATGACCGATTTTAAGAAAAATTGGGCAGCGGCATCCAGGAAGTGCACAAAGGTCACTGTGCAGAATTTGATGGCAGGTGTCAAATCAAAGGTACGGGCATTCTACAGAAATGAACATGATGACTAGTTTTTCCGTTTGGATCTTTTGTAAACATGTTAAGCTATAATAAACTGAAATAGTATGTTAATTTTAACCATGTTTTCATGCCTATTTTATTATTTGGAAGTTTATAACTACTTTTCGATACACTCCTTATACGGATGATATGCAAAATGTTACCTAGGAGTCAAGTTGATTAGGATCATGGTCGACATGAAAGCAGCAGCTATGTTGGAAAATCAATTTTTTTAGCTGTCAAAATTAATTTCAAAACTCCTTGCAGTTATTCAGGCTAGACTGTATTTATTATAAAAACATTTGTAGTGTATATTTCAAATTAATTTTATGTGGTAAATTAAACGGTCGAACGAGGATGGGCTAACGTACACTGTTCATGTGATGATTATGATGATGATGAGATACTACCATCTATTGTAGCAAGGTCACTCTCCATAGCAATGGAATAATCTGAAAAACGATTTGATCAGGATTCTATTGTTGTTTGTGATCATCATGCTCCTGTACGAAGGACCAAAAACGTTTGGGTGGGCTCATAAGCAGAAACACTTACGTGAAACCCGTGAGTATAGGGAAGAGAATCTCCTTCCAAAAGCAAGTTCACACTCACAGCATTAGACAGAATAAACCGAAAAATGTTAACAATAGAGAGGAGGCAGCCCCATGGTCCCTATCCCAACCGTCTCACTTGGGTGCCCTGATGGTCCCTCCCTTTCCCCGTTATATATTAGGTCGTGGATATTCAGTATATTTTGTAGTGGTCATTTGATTGCTTACCTTGTGTTAAAAAATTTGGCTGAAAGTAAAATTAGTTAGGGTTTATACCGTTCTTTACTTTTTGCTCTATGTCGTCTCGGTGTTTCTGCTTTTGAAGAGTTGACTTTAGGATGTCATATGGTATTGCTTGCGGTCATAGGACAGGGAAGAGAACAGGGGAAAAAATGCAATGTTTTACTATGTGCTTAATTTGGGAATATCTGGGCAATGATCCTTCGTCGCATCTTTAAGTGACCCTTACAGGCTGTCCATTTCGTTCAGGCAATTTTGAACGTTGATGGGGCAGCCGATACACACATGGATATCTGTCGCGACCAATTTGGTAGAACGCGCCCGTACCCCTTCGGAACCAAAGGGCAGGGCTAACATACATTGCTCATGTCTAAACAAAAACCAATGTTTTTCGAGGCCCAACCTTGATTCACCAATACACAAACAAGAACTGTCAAAATAAAATGTTTATGTTTTGCACTAATGTCATCGTACTGATTCGACTCTGGATCCATTGCGAATCAAAGTCAGGCCTGACCCAAGTTTAAAACCAAAAACGACATTATTTACCACTACAACGTAAAACAAAAATAAAGAGTGGTGTGCTCTCACACATAGGCGCGTTTTCGGACTGCATTTTACTTTTTCAGTTAATGAGCACACACACACTGTCATTTTTTCTTCCACCATTTTAAAGGCTCTCTTGACAAACCATAAACTATTTAATATTACTAGATCCACAGGTTATAATGCACTTCGAACGCAAATTGTTAAGACAAGAATCTATATTCCTGCTGCTGAAATCACTCAAACTACTTCAAACATGAAAAAGAGAACGAAACTTACAACCGGCAATGCGTTCAAAAGCACATCCATACACGATGAAATGTCAAAATGAACTCAAATCGTATCAGCCAGCTCATTTTATCAATGAACTCATTCAGCATTTACCTACTAATTCAAACACATGAACAAGAAAATACCTTTATTGTCTGCAACTTTTCTGCGAATTCATTTGTGGTGTTTGCATTGATCCTATGTAAGTACAAGATGATTTTTTTTCGTATTCGAATTTTGCGTGATAATTTTCTAATATATGAATGCATTTTGTTCAAAGATTTCTTTATCTTTAAGAATGTCAGCTTTGGACAATTTTGTAGAACTTGTTTTTTTTTTGAATGAATAATTTATTTGTATAGGCTCAATCGAATCAACTTTTCAGAGTCAAGTTTTTATATATATACATCATTTATCATAAAACTTAATTGTAAAAGTTAGAAGGAACCGATTACACGCGACCGTCTCGAGGTTAATAGGAATGATAATATAACGGATGCAAAGATGGGCGGGGATTCGAAGTATGGTTTACATAAAAAAAATTTAAATTCTGAATTGTATAATCTAAAACTATACAACATTTGAATATTTTTTATGACTTGAACCATCACCCCTAATCTCCTTTATTCCATTTATACTACTAGCTGACGAGTGACTGTTGAAGAAAAATAAGAAAAAATCATTGAAGGCGATTTGTCGATCAAAAAAATCGCCTTCCATAGCGCCCACCTTTGCAAGTAAGTCCGCTTTCTCATTGCCTAGAATTGAACAATGAGATGGGACCCATACAATGATGATGATAAAATAACGCGAAGATAAGGCACTTAGAAGCTCCTGTATTTTCATGAGAAAATACGAGGAGTGCTTTACCGACCTCTATAGAACTGAGACTATCCGCAAAAATTAAAGACCGATCCGGTGTTAGTGAGGCAAAAATTTCTTGCGTAAAGTACGGATCAAGGAGCTTGAAGTTTGCGAAGCTTACGATACGCTATAAATTTCATTATATACACCAAAGCCTGCTGACACCTCTGCCGTGCTCTATAACCGATAAAATCGAAGTCCGGTACACCGTTAGAAGATCTTGCGGATGTGCTCCCCAACAGGTTCCGGTAATTGCTCGAAGAAAGTTGATCATTTTTGCTCCAGATACTCAATGCGGGATATCGAGGTGCACTTAGAATCGAACCAAGCCCCAAGATATTTAAATGCCATTGAATGAGTTATCGGTGCACCCCAAATTTGAAGCTTCGGTTGTGCTGGGATATGCTTCCTAGAAAAAACTACCAACTCAATTTTCTCCGTAGAGAAATCGATATCTACGAGGAATGCAAGAATGCAAGTATGCACATTGTCAAAGGTATCTTGTAAGAGTTCTTGCAGATCGATCCTATTGGGTCCCGTGACAGACACTACGCCGTCATCTGCAAGTTGTCTCAACTTTCAGTTGTAGCTTAGACAACCGTCAATGTCATAAATAATATTCTAAAGGGGTCTTAAACAGGATCCCTGAGGGAGACCCATATAGCTAAATCGGGAAGCTGCAGAGTTTCCATGAGAAAGCTCGTATGTTTCTCTGACAGCAAATTGTATGAAAAATTATTCAATAATGGAGAAAAGCCACAAGCGTGAAGTTTATCTGATAGAACTTCAACATATACTGAATCAAAAGCCCCCTTGATATCCAAGAAAACAGAAGCCATTTTCTCTTTCTTAGCAAAAGCTAGCTGAATATCCGTGGAAAGCAACGCTAGACAGTCGTTCGTTCCCTTACCACTACGGAAACCATAGTAGAACTTGTGCTATGTATAAAATTACGAAGATCCAGTAGATAGGTCAAAATTGGAGCCTGAGTGCTTTATGGATGCGCAACCCTAAGTAGACATTGTGATGGTCAAAAAAAAGTAGTCATGAAAAAAATATGCTTTTGTTTCGTAAGCAAAAATTTATGATCCAGCTATAATCATCTCTATCGATTTTTAATCAACACAATTTCTACGTTTGACCTGCTCGTCTTAGTTCATAATCTTTCCTTTTCCCCAGTTGCCTCCCACAGACAAATACCAGGTCTCAGAATGATATTATTCACAACCTCGTGACGTAATCAATTTTAAGAAGCTAAGAAGGTTTTTAAGAAGGTTGATTACCATCACCTGAAGTGGCAGCGCCGCGCGGTAGGCAGATCTGACTCAGCAGCTTCATTAGACACGGCACCGGAGCATGAATCCTAGCAGCACGTATTACTCACAGCGTCATTCCACGTTGATTATACCCTTCTTTACATTCCGCATCTTTTATTGCGCTCTGTTTGAACAAGAAACAAGTCATTGTTGTTATGTTGGAATCTTTCCAACCCGGAAGTGGCATGTCCATTTTTATAACGTCAAATTACGCCCGGGAGTTCATCTTTAAGGTTCAAACGAGTCAACCAGAGTCGAATTCGGTTCAAATCCCTCTCCGCGCAAGGACAAAGGAAAGGCAGTCAAAATTCGATTTACCCGAGTCACCCAAAAATAGCAACCAAGACATAACGAAATGTGTGTGCCTCGAAGGAAAACTTAATTGAATTCCGTTAGCTGGAGCTGGAGAGCTGTCACATCGCGCTGTACCGCAAAATATTTCCTCCCCCGTGCTACCGAGGACAGTTTGAGGAGGACGAATTGAAATAAATAAAGCTCGATCTCAGCATCCAGAAAAAAAATAAACTTCCCATTTTGCTGTTTCGGTCAAAATTTCGGCTCTAGTGTTTGTTCGCTGTCGTCGCTCGTCGTCGTCGCTCGTTTGGGGATTGAACGTTCAACCAGCCTTGCTTTACATAATAGGCAAAATATTTGACAGCGGGAATTTGCATATAAAAATATTTGGTGAAAATTTTGACGCTGTTGCTTTAGCGTGCCCCGGCAGAATCAACAAGTTCGCTGATCTTTGAGCTTAACTATGCTTGGCATCTGTACCCGAATTTGGAATATCTTATTTGGTGTTTAGTTTGAATGTGAACCAATATTGGCTATCCCCTAGAATTGTCATTCACCGCGATGTTTACCTGCACGAAATGACTGGCTTCCCTCATGTTTCACAGCCCAAATACATATGACTGGCGCGCATCAAATGTACAAGCCAGCTGTTGTTTGAGTTTCCGCCCATTTGGTTGCCGGCAAAGCAACGGACGCGTGCCGAAACCACCCAGCCGCGTGTCCTCCGAAAGCCCGTTATCTGTTTCCGGTTCAGTGTGTCGCACCCCTCGCTGAAGAGAGGAACGATGTAGCAGCTTTTTTTTTATTATTATTATTGCATCCTTGACGCGTGAGGATGATCACTCTCACTCGATATGTAGGTACCTACTAGACATGCTCACATATGTGTGGCAAAGTGGCCAACAGAAGTGGGGAAACGTGATCCTTATGGAATTTCACTTTAAATGAAATGCGTTGTTCGTCGGTCGAGTTGAGGGCGTGCATTCAATTGAAAAATGGAAACAATTTAGGATCGTTCGTTACTGAAATTGAATGCCTGAAACTAGGGGGAGAGTGCTGAGGACAACATGTGGCAGTTAAAATTAGAACTCGTGTCCTGGGGCGTTGTTCGTGTTGTTATGGGATGGTTTCTGAATTGTTATGTGGTTGAATAAAGGAAGGAATTTTACTGAGTCAATACAAATTTTCTTCTGGGGAACTTTGATGTTCTGAAGCTGCTTTGAGCACGTGAAACAAAGTTTCGAATTATGTGTTGAGCAAAAATTAAAACTTATCGAAAATTTAGCAAATATTTCTAGAAATTGGAATCCTTCCTGAGTTCTTCGAAAAATATGACCACAATTAATTGCGGAATAAATATAACTATTCAAAATCTCAACTATAACAGTTGTTCGCGAATTGGTTGATGAAAAGCTGGAGGACTACACATTATTTTTAATCTTTTCATAAAGAAAGGTTTAGCGATCACTTCAAAGCTCTACAATATTTCGAGTCGTATACGAGTTCGCAAAATGTCCACGTGTGTTGATGTGTATTATTTCTATAGATTTTCATACCATAGAAATCAGTTATTTTGCTCTTACATTTTGGTTCTTATTTCAAATTTTTCGGCATTTTTCAGTTGTCTAGATGATTCTAGAACAACAAAAGATACAAATTTTGGTGTGCTGAAATCGTCGCTACCGTATGTCAAACAATAGTAACTGTGGTATTTGTAAAAAACAGGCATTTTTCAAATGTTGATGTCTCTGGTTGGGGCAAACTAGAAAAATATTTCTTTACAGAATTTGAAAGAATTTTTATTTTTGCATATCAGATCTGCAAACTGGAGATGGTGTTTTTTTTTAAAAAGAGCAAAATAGATTTGAAAAGGGCGTAATTTTCTAAGAAATCTTAAATCCTTCAAATACAACAGGTTTTCGCATAAAACCGTTCGAGGCAAGTGTTGTGCTTCAGGATCTAATTGATCATACTGAGAAGCGCTTATTTGAGTACATCAATTGGTTTGTCGGTTCTTATGTTCGTTCAAAAATAAAACTGTTTTATTTGCTAAAATGAAAGTTCATTCTTTGGTAAACTTGTTACCTGGTTGATTCCACGCAATGTTTTTAACAAAGCATGTTTGTAGCTTTTGAATAAACTGATTTAGAACAGTTTTGCTTAGATAACTTAGGGTGTCCCTACAA
The DNA here is from genome assembly GCA_034211315.2 of Aedes japonicus. NCBI lineage: Eukaryota > Metazoa > Arthropoda > Insecta > Diptera > Culicidae > Aedes > Aedes japonicus. The sequence goes on along the minus strand of JASCZW010004249.1, from coordinate 10,490 downwards.
AAAAAAACATTTCTTTTCGTTAATTTTTTTTAAAATTTGCCAACATAGTTTTCTTAACATGGTTCTAAGAAATTAAAACATAAAAGTTTTGACGTTTATATCTTGTCGATATCTTCTACCGTTAGTGAGTTTTTGACAATTTTCTTATAAAATTATGCCTTTTTTCTATAGTTTTTTTTTTTCTATAGGTCAAGTCGTTTACTTCAAAACCGTCAAAATATCAAAAAATAAATAATTGAGGGTTCCTTCGACGAAAACTTATCGAAAACATATTGTTGGGAGCACTGCACTGAGTGCAATGAGCCCGTGGATGAAAACGGAATTCGTTTTCAAACGATCGCAGCCAACTTCAGTGGTTATGTGCAGATTGGTGTAAAATACAACAACAACAACAAAACAGACAGAAACAAAGGTGAGAACAAAAAAAAAAAAACAGGGAAAGTTACTTCAATATAGCGCTAAACGTAAGGTAAAAGAGATAGTTATTTATGCCTAATTAAATTTAGTAAATTTGAAGAATTATGATTTAGTTTGTCTTTTTTTTTCTCGTGATTTAATGGTAAGTAAGATTTAAATCATGTTATGATTTGCCTTAACTAAATGAAATTGGAATTACAGCTAAGAAAAGAAAAACAAAACTTGTAGACGACAAGTTAATTAATATTGACTAATTACCTTGCAAGTGATCGGATTGAACGTTAAAATAAAGCTTGCTTCAGATAGAATTGGAACAAAAACAATTGCCTGTATTTCAGTTGTTTATTATTGAATTCAAGATATATTTTTATACAAATGAAGCGGTTTATTCATACTTTTAAGAAAAAATACGGATAAAATTATTCGTCACGGTTTCGAAGGAATTCTCGAATTTTTCCTGTAACACGGCTCATTAGGTGGCGCACACCTTCTTCGTCCATCGTTTTAGCTTTCTTATTCTACCAGGTCTTCATCTGATTGATGTCTTTGACAACCTTTCCCTTTGCCTTGAGTCTCCTCAGAACTGGGGGCAGTTGGGTGGGTTAGGGTTTTTCGGAACAACCTGGACCCCTTTCTCTGCATACCATTCTTGAACGGTTTAATGACAGCTTGCCAAATCATTACGGGATGGTCGTGGGATCGAATGAACGGCAAAATTCGTTTTGGAGACACTCTTTTTGGTATAGTTCCGACATCTATTGCTAAACAGCGGGAACTTAGTTGCGCACCTAATAGATTTTTCAGTTCTTTAAGTTGAACTCTTTTTTTATTATGATTCCATAAGTTAAATTTGAAAAGAATATATAATATCAAAAAAGCCTACAGTCTGTTTACTCTAATTTGAACCAAATAAATGAGAGAAATTTAAAAAAAAAATGAGCGTTATGAAAGAAAGTTGATCATCTGGCATCCTAGCAAAATAGCAGACTGGCATACACGATTACCGGGAGTATGATTTGCTTGTAGACAGTAAGCTTGTTTTTCAGGGATAATGTAGACCTTCTGTTGATCTGGGTACATCACTTTACACTTTGTGATAGTTTTGTCAACCTGGTCCTTCAGTTTTGAATATAGATCAACAGTTTGTCAGTTGAGATCTCCACACGGAAAAAAAACCCGTGCCCGGATCAGTGAACTGCAGTCATGAATTCGAGAACAAGCAAAAATACACCGTGAACTGAATCACGTAATCGGGAACTAGTTCACGTTTTTGGGTAAAAATCATGAAAACGTGAACTAGTTCACGGTCCGTTTTCATTTCCGTGAACGCTTTTGTTTATGTGCAGCTCTTCTGAGAAGTCGCTAACGGCAGCTTCGTGTGGACTGACGATGTTTTGTCCGAGATTGTGGGAGTTGACCAGGGCTTTCCGATTTTGGGTGTCACTGAATAAATCACATGCTGCGTTTGCTTTGCGAACATACAGGCGTCATTTACTATACTGGCAAATGCGCTTCGCCGAAGAATACGGATCACGACACAAAAGGAGACGATAAAAATGTGGCTCAGCGGACAAAACGATTATGCATGAGTCGGAGCCCACTAGTTTCATTTGGTGTACAAAAACTGATCCATTCACATTCTGTGTATGTTGCTGATTCTGAATACGATGGGTCACCGGCTGTTACAGTTGGCGAATATAACTCATGAGAAAAACAGTTTAGTGCAGATTATTGGAAACGTATACTGTAAAATAACTTAATTTCTTCGCAGCACAGCAGTAAATGTTTTTTTTTAATCAGTTCGTTTATTTGTTAGGCTCAGGCATGTGTAAAACTTTGCGGAGTCGATATTCAATATTGTTATTAACAATGTTTTATTATTGATTTTAGTAAAAGTGTGGTGCCAATTACTCGAGGATAGCTCGAAGTAAATGGGTCACATCATCGTTTGGAAGGGGCTAGGCAGGTAACTTATTTACAGCAGTAAATGCTTATATGAGACCTTAAAAGATTTGTTTTGTTTGGGTTACGTGGATTCAAGGCGGGCGCTCAAAAATTAAAATTGATTAACTATACGTTCGGCTTTCACAGCACTCCTGTCGACGAAGTCCAGTGATTCAGGTGCTATAGTTGGTTGGCAAGCCGAGCTTTTACAAGATTGGGACGGACCGCAGTAGTAGCTCAGACTTAATCTACCGACGACGGAAAGAGCGTCCGTTTTTGCACCGATAGGGAAATAAAGGCACACGATCAAAGGGCGATCCTGTTTTTCGTAATTATTGCCCATCTGACGATATTTCGCTGTATAGTAATTTGATAATATGAATTATACTCTTTAATATTAAAATTTAAATTATATAATAATGTTACATAGAACCGAAAAATTGTTTGCCAGTCGGTCAATCCAGCAACACCTGCATTAATTCTATGAAAGGATTCCATCTGGTAGTATTCGGTACCGGGGGATACTTTTGTTAGTTTAGCTTTAATCCATCATTGAATTCAATTCTGCTGTACACACTTAGTTTTTTATACTGAGGTCGGTAAATTTGTACTTGTATTTGTAGCTGAAAAAGTCAGTAAACTTTCAGCACATGAAAAGTAAGGAAGATTATAAAAATGTTATATATTTTTAATAATAGATAATGTAAGAATGAAGTAATCAGTGTAAATGTTAGAAGAATTTATGTTTTCTTTAATTGTTAAGAATTATTTTTAAGTTTACCGAACTTATGAGCTGTTTGAAATTTTATCGAACAGATTTTGTGTATAAGAATTTACGATTCTCACAATTGCCGTAGTCGTCGTAAAAGCATCGCGTGTTCAATGTTTGTGGGATATTCAAATTGAAGTACTCAATTCGAAAGAAAACTTGATTCAAAGTGCGGTGAAATTCGAGGAGCATGCAAAGCACTGTATGTACACTGATAGGCAGAATAAAGTGGCCACCTCTTCGTTTTTTCAATTTCTCTCATTTACTTGGTTCAAATTAAAGTAAACACAGTGTAGTTTTTTTTCTTATTTTATTTTTTATATTCTTTTTAAGTTTCACTTATGGAATACTGAAAAAAAGGAGTTTTACTTAAAGAAAAATAAATCAATTTGTGTTGAAAAAAAAACAGTGACAAAATAAAGTGCCCACTTCAAAAATCGATATGTTTGACATGTTTTGAAGCAAACGGCTCAACCTGGTGCATTTGTAGACGTGATCGCATTTGATTTAATTGAAAAAAATAAATGGAGAACGCAGTGCTTTCGAAAGCAGTTCCCTTGTGTATCCGAAAATTGGTCGTTCGTGATGTGCAAAACGGTGAATTGCACCGGGCTGTCGCTAAGAAGTACAGTATCAGTAAGGCAGCGGTTGGCAAAATTCTTCTGAAGCTTAAAACGTTTGGATGAGTGGTGGATCGCCCTGGCAGAGGCAGTAAGCGGAAAACGGATGCGAGAACGGACACCAAGATCATGCGCGAAGTCAAGAAGAACCTGAAAGTAACTGTCCGCGAGATCCAGGAAACCCTTCAGTTATCAGTTTCCGGTCGAACTGTTCGTCGCCGTCTCGTAGCACAGGGGTTGAATAGCAAACTTGCCCGGAAGCGCCCATTTATCAGCAAGGCAAACAAAGCCAAAAGGCTTAAGTTTGCTAAGGAGCATGCTGATAAGCCCCTAGAGTTCTGGAAAACGGTTCTCTGGACGGACGAATCAAAATTCGAGCTGTTTAACCGGAAGCGGCGGGAGATTCAGGAGCGCCACATCCAAGGCACGATGAAGCATGGAGGAGGAAATGTGATGGTCTGGGGTGTTTTTCGTGGGGTGGAGTGGGAAGCATTGTGAAAATCGACGGGATAATGACGGCAGATTCTTACATCAACATCCTGCGAGAAAATCTGGAGGTTTCGCTGATTCAGACGGGCCTTGAAGAGAAGTTCGTATTCCAGCAGGACAACGACCCGAAGCATACTGCCAAGAAGACCAAGTCTTTCTTCCGGTCTTGTAGGATCAAACCGCTGGAATGGCCTCCACAAAGCCCGGACCTCAATCCCATCGAGAATTTGTGGGCGATTCTCGATGCCAGGGTTGACAAAACTGGTGTTACCAATAAAAATAACTATTTTGAAGCCCTGGAGCGCACCTGGGAAGAGCTAGATCCACAGCACCTAAAGTACCTGGTCGAGAGCATGTCGAAGCGCCTGCCATCAATTATTGAAATGCTTTTATTTTACTTTAATTTATGTTTTCTGTAGCCTAAATGAAGTGGGCACTTTATTTTGTCACTGTTTTTTTTTCAACGCAAATTGATTTTTTTTTCTTTAAGTAAAACTCCTTTTTTTGCAGTATTCCATAAGTGAAACTTAAAAAGAATATAAACAATTAGATAATAAAAAAAATACAGTGTGTTTACTTTAATTTGAACCAAGTAAATAAGAGAAATTGAAAAAACGATAAGGTGGGCACTTTATTTTGCCTATCAGTGTACACGCTAAGATCAGTTTATCCAAATTTGGGTGAAGAATACCCATAATCGCGAAAAGTGCATATACCCATTTTTGGGTACGTTACTACCTTCCGTATTTGAGTATTTTTTCCCATACAAATTTACTGAAATATGGATATAGTCAAATTTATCCGTAAATGAGTATGGGCACTTTTTTTGCGATTATAGGTAAACTAAGCTTAGCGTGTAGAGTGTTGTACTCAACTTATGTTTGGAAGATTTAGAAGTTCTAGTAAAATATTCCTAGAACTTAAAAGTACTCCTCAAATTCATGAGGAATTATATAATTCAAAAGTATTTCGAGATGATTCAAAACACTCAATAATATTTTAGAAGAATTTGCTATACTCAGACGTATTGAGTGTGTGTTCAAAGTATTCGATATTATTTGAAGATTATTTAAAGTTCTTAAAAGTACCTAATCGTATTTTGATGGCTATTGAATGTTGAAATTTACACGATATTGATGTTATTGGATTTGTTGATGAATTTAATGTAGCGTATGTAAAAATGTGTTTTTTTTTTAAAATTTACGCCAAAAGTGCATTTTTTTTTACTTATTTTTTCAATTCATCTACTAAATGTAAATGTTATTAATGTAATTTGTAAAAAAGTTTCGATTGATTTGAGTAAAAACTTCCCTTTGAAATTTTTTTTCAAAAATGAGTTTTTTTTCTCGTTCTAACTGTATGTCCGCCTTGAGCATAATAGAAAGGCGAACTTGCCTGTATAGAACGATATTGTTAATAACCGCAAATCCTTCTTAGCAACGTCTTCACAGAAGTTGTTGGAGCCTTTTCTAATGCCAGGCTGACTATTGTTGTAATAGATATTTATTTATATATTTTGAGACTTCATTAAGGGAGTCCGTCAGTTGAACCGCGTAAAAGTAAAGAGAACAAGTAACTAATAAATTCCACTGAATTACTGTTGAAGATTTTCTCATCCAAATGGTAATTCGACTGTTGTATTTAACGTACTTAAGGTTGAAGGATTCATCATCAATTTTCAGTCATCATCGAAATTTCGAAAGCAGTTTTTTCTTTCAAAATCAAAACATAGTTCGTGAAAATGTATTCACTGTATTGTGCTCGCCAAGCGGACCACCGGGAATACATTTTAATTTCCAGATTTTCAATATCAAACGAAAAAACTGCTTTAGATTTTTTGATGATTACTGAGGGTTGATGATGAGTCCTTCAACCTTAAGTCGATTTAAAATTAATATGGGATTTTACTAAATACGTAATAAAAAAGCATAAGCTTCTACGCTAAGATAAAATAAGAAATATCATCGAAATGTATCCTACAAAAGCATAAACTTACTAATTTGCGTTATTCCCTATGATAATGGGACGTATTTATGGGCATTGGTGGTACTTAAACTTGCAGTACATTATTCGTTAATGACTAAATGTTTGTTAGGCGTCTTTCTGCCTATAATCAATATTTGTTGCTTTTAAAATTATTGTACTACAAGCTGCGGAAATATCACCGATCGAGAATTTTTTCAACCATCCTGTACTCGCGATTTTTGATTTATTACTAGGACAGGGCACACTCTCATTCTACCGCACTGTGTATCATGATATTATGCATGGGACAGTCCTGTCTCATATTCCTTACATTTCTTCCCTATTCCCCGAACGATGGCCCCAAAAATGGTCAAAATATGCTTCAGAAATAAGTATAGTAAAATGGATACAAGCGAGCATGTATAGTATATGTATGATACAAAAATACATCCAGTTAGATTTATCAGTTTTGATCATTGTAGAATAGTCATATAATCACATCACAACAACTTTAGGAAATGCTGAAAAACCTCCCTTCTCCTTGACAGGTATTTTATTATTTTGAATTGCTTGCCACACTTTTCATAATCCCATGTTCGCTAAAAACGTAACATAATTGGCTCCAATCCTACAGTAAATTCCAAAATCCCTCTAAAAGAACTAAAATATTTGACCAGAAATTAATCTCAATATGCCGCATCGGTCGTAAATTGTGCCTCGTTCTTTGCTTGCTCCGTTGTGTGCTCCGTTCCTCTCTCAGAAGAACAAAGACACGGGCGATTCAAAGCTGTGTGTAATCACTGAAGTCGGTGCCCAGCGATCATCATCGATCAGTGTGTACAAGCGACAAGTATGGGTCATCGCTTCGAGTATTCAGACCGTGCAACAGCCACCGAATATTCATATTCGGTTACAGTTACTGAATCTGAACGAATTTGCGATGCTATGTTCACGAACGGGTGGCAGTCTGACACACTATTGTTCAGTAGTATCATGAATGATTTCCAAGCCCTGCGGTACATGTTGCCCGGACCTGGGAGATCGCTTGTTCGATGTTCTGTGGTTGTCGCTCGATGTCATCAACCGACTCAAGGTGCATATTCAAGTCGACGTTGTCGTCAACGTGTTGTCGGAACCTCTCTCAACTGGCACGATGGTATTTCCGTCTGGTGATTCGATGCCAGTTGACCGAGGAGCCAAATTCGGCCACCACCGGATAGTGGTCCGAGCAGAGCTTCTGGTGAACTACCGGCTGGGCGATGTTGTTTCCCATGTTGGTGAGGAAGATGTCGATTGTTGAATGGACCCCGGATCTGCTCAACCGGGTGAGAGTATCCGGGCCCAGAACGGTGTAATGGCCTTCTACCAGGTCTTCCTGCAAGATTATTCCGTTCCGGTTGCGCCGGATGTTTCCCCAGGTTTCGTGTTTCACATTTAGGTCGCCGGCGATGATAAATTGCCCCTGCCTCCGAGTTAGCTTGCGAATGTCGTTTCGTAGGGCCGTTGTTGTTCCGCTTGCTTGAGACAATAGGTCACAATGATGGCCGACTGGCAGTTTCGAACCTCGTTCCGATAAGCTGCAACTGAAAACTCAGAAGCAGATGGCAGTTGATGTGGTAGCGCAGGGTGATCACAACTCCTCCTCCACTAGAGTCGCTACGACCAAGTCGCACAATCCGGTATCCTGGTATGATAACGCTGAGTTCCACCTTGAGATATGCGTTTACGGTCCATGCTTGCACAGGAACTTCATTTTCACGGATGTGGCGGCTTTAAGCTGTTCCTTCTTCAAGCGGCAGGAACTTGGACGAACTCGAACATTTGACGCCACAGTTGACGCACTTTGATGAGGCACCTTCATCCATCGGGGCGCAATCCATGGTTGTCTGCGTTCCAGCACAACTTTTCACACTGGGGTTTTATGTAGCAGTTTCGGGTCCCATGACCAAACGCCAGGCACTTGCCACACCGTGTCACGTCATGCTGCTTCGAGCAATACCGATCCCACTCGATGATGATATTGAAGAGGGCCCGTGTTTTCTTTAAATCCTCCATCGTAACGGAACTCTTCTCCAAGTCGACCAGATAAAGTTGGTCCCGGTGGTTTTCATGTTGCTGGTGCCTGATTGCGAAGACCTTCAGTGGTTTCAATGCCATCGCTTGCAGCGTGGCGAAAATTGATTCCGGAGTGTACTTTGGGAGGCCACGCAAAATCACCTTCATCGGCTTGTTTCCGGGTACATCGTGAGTTTGAAACTCGTGTTGCTTGGCGATCGAGTGAGCGACAGCAACACGGTATTCAGCTTCAGTCGAACACAACATTTTTGTGCCCGAACTGCACAGCTTGTGTAGCGGATTTTGTGTAATTACTGCAAACTCAGTTTTGAGTGCAGCAATGTTTTTAGGCGTGCTGAAAAGCGGCGGGATTTTCACATTCTTCGGTCCTTCCTGTACCGGGAGCGCAATAAACCGATTGCTCGCTAGTAATCGGGCGTTGAGATCCGATAGGCCGGCGTCGTCATGCCGTTGCCGCTTGGAGCAGCTCGGTTTTGGTCTGTTTGAGGGAGCTGAGTTACTCGGCGTGGTTGTCACCACGTGTTGACTTGTACGACCCATTGCCAAGGTCGAACGGGAAAGCATGCACACGCTTGCAGTACTTCTATTAGGCTTGCCACCGCTAATAAGCTGGCAAGAGCTGACGATATATCACGAGCCGGACACGCAATCGCGAGAAAACAAATAAGAGGGAAAAAACGAGGAAAAACTTCGAACCGAGGCAGTGAAAAACACGACCGCACGTGTCGCTTGATCGAACTGGAATGATGAATTAAGCAAACACGAAGGTGTCCCTCTTATATATCGAACACTTTTCCGTATGAGACGTTCCTTCCTCAAATTTGTAGTCTGTGATAGGAAAGTAAATTTAGTAAATTTACTCTGAAAAATCGGCATTATAAGACATCACCTTATGTTTGCGTTAATTTCAATAGTTGAATGTTAAAATGCAATTGTTTTAATTATTGAACTCGAAATGTAGATAATGTTCCGATCGATTGGTGCATCCATTTGAGAAATCAATCGTGGAATGACGTACACAGATAAATAGAAACATTGGGTTTTCTGTGTACTCTAATGCACATCAAGGGGAATGCCAGATTTGGTTAAAAATATTCTGAAATTTCATGTAAATTTAAGCAGATAACGCTTGAATCTTGCCTGTTGCATGAAAGATTGCAAACATTGTTGTTTGGGTGGCTGACTATGACCCGGAAAAGGAAAAGACATACATATTCTCAACCTCTTCACACGGGCATTTGTATGGCAGGAAAAGTAGGTCATACAAAGTAAGTACAAAATTGAATTACTTTAGTACCACTTTGTTGTAATTGCAATACAAACATTTTGTATGTTTTTCTGATTAAATGGTGTGTAAATGAAGTTATTGTGATCAGTAAAACGAGTGTTATTAGTGTTAAAAAACATTCAACTTTGACGTAACGCTTTCGTTTTACAAAATTGGGAATTGACACCCGGTAAAGAACAGAGAAACGTAGAAACGTACGTAAAAATGTAGCACTGAAACAATAATACATGCATCGCCAATTTATTGTCAGGTAAAAAAGTCTTGAAGGCTTAGACTAAAAATACTATTTAGTTCTGAACTCATACAAAATATGAAAAACAAATATAAATCATGTTTTCATAAAAAATGTGGCAAAGTAGGTGGTTTTTTTATATTTTATAAAATAAGAACATTTGATTATATCTTATTTGTGTATTTAGTTGTTAAAATTAGCTGGTGGTTCAAAAGTTAGGAATTTTAATAAAAGTGCATTTTCTTAAAAAGTCAAATTTTCGGACACCCTACCACAGAATTGATCATCCCAATGAAAAATTAAAAAGATACGGGTCGAATATGTTTCGATAGAGTATATAATAGTACTACACATTGTTATGGAATTCTGTGATTTCGTATACCGCTTTTCTATGGAATTGCTAAAATGCGATATTTTTTTGAATAATACACTGAAAATTTAATTCAGTTTATATAACGAAATCGAAGGTAGAACTAACGAATCTATTGGTTATTTTCTGCAAGGAAACTGATTTGTACTTTTTATGAAGATCAGGGGTGCGATTCTTCAGCAATTCGACGCAGAAGGCAGCAAGAAGAAGCGTAAAAAAAGATAGCACCGATTTTCCATGTTGTTTTTTTTTTCATCATCAAAAAAAAAACCAGACGGATGAAAAAAAAAAACGATCAACATATCACGCTTTTTTCAAAT
>JASCZW010004248.1:0-52492 GCA_034211315.2 Aedes japonicus | reverse complement strand
TTGTACCATTCTAATGTTTCCTTTCCGTACATGATACCAAATCAAGCAAAAACACTACTTGACCTTCGTGCTGCCTGATCATTGGCAATAATCGCTTCTGGAGACATTCCTTAACGTATTTCTGAGTGATCATTGTCTCCGTTGTGATGTACGGACTAGATGTTTTACCACACTCTCATTGCCTGCCAAACCATAACATTCTTACCGATTTTTTCGGTAAGAATTGCCTTCTCCGTTTTGGGGATGTCTTTGTCTTCGCTTGCAGTATAGAATTGTGGTCCGGGAAACGTTTTGTAATCTAGTTTCGCTTACGTTTCATCGTCCATTATTATACACCCAGAATTTCTACACAATAACGAATAGTAGAGTTTGAGGGCCCGTCATTTCACGGACGCGGCCTGTTTTGGGTTTCTTTTGGGTTTGTTCTGCTTTCGGTATGTTTTTAGCCCAAGTCTTTCTATGGCACGGATGACGTTACTCGACGAGGTCCCTAGTTTTTTTCGCAACATCCCGAATAGAAGTCGCTGGTTTTCGCTTGTAGGCATCCCTGATCTTTTTATCGATATCCGGACTAACAGGACCACAGACCTATTTTTAATTCTATGAGAGTGTTATACAGGTTAAGTAATCGTCTTTTAGCGATATCTGGGAGATTTTTGAGAAGGTTGAATTTGATCATATCGCTTCCCGGAATTCCAACATTGTGAATGGTTCGTCCAGAAAACCGTTACTTCGTGTGGTATTCCGTAAATTCGGTTGTGTTGGGACAGAGTTTGGTCAAACCTTTTTAGCGAAGTCGAATATCCTCTGCATGGAATATTCTTAACTCTCATTAGAAGATGAGCGGTTTCGCATGTAGTGAGCCTTTCTCCAAAGCGTTGTAATCGAGGTTTCTCTAGATAGTCTCTCTACAAACGAACGCCAATTATTGCGTTTCTTTGCTTTCAAGCTTTTTACAAGCTTGAGGTACTTATCAAAAAGCTCACTTGTTTTATGTCCACGATAATCTTTAAACGCATCGGGTTTCTCAAGATACAACTTAGTGCATTCGTCATCCCATCCAGGGTGGCGGGTCTTCTTTGAGGGATGCACTTGGAACGCGTCGTTTTTGAGCTTCTAATGCACTTTTGTACAGCAGTTCGGAAAGGAAAAGATACCCATCTAATGGTGGAAGAGGATTTGTAGAATCAATACCAAGGGTTACCGTCGATGCAAAATGATGCCAATCGATATGCCTTGTGAGATCATAAGGAACATGGACTGGCTGGTCTGTTTTTTTGAAAACCATTTGTGAACGAGATAATAATTGGTAAGTGATCACTACCATGGGGATCATTGATTACCTTCCATAGGCAATCTAATGATAGTGAATCAGAGCACAAAGATATGTCAAGTCGACATTCCTTGGCAGGAGGTTTTGCTATTCGTGTCGCTTCCCCAGTGTTCAAGATGGTCAAGCTGAAATCGTCGCATAAATCATTGAAAAGACCCGCTCAGTTGTCTTCGTTCTGTTTGCCTCAAGCAGTACACGTAGATCACCCAGAATAAGAACTGGAGATGGAAATAATTTAACTGAACTCCAAAGTTGACGACGTCGGGGAAGTTTAATTCAACTTCAGAAGAATGCCATGTTTCACAGAGAGCTATTATATCACAATCAGAGTTGTGAATCAAATACTTGAACGAGTCTTATTTAGGTATTAGACTACGACAGTTCCACTGTAATACGGTGATCATATCTTGAACCTCACTCGACGAATTATTCATCATTATTCACGAGGGACCATGATACAGTCAATTGCTTGAAGTAGTTTCCAACTATAGGAATAAGCAGGACAATAAGTCCTCGGAGCGGTGAAGCATCCCAGAGGCCAAGAGCTTTTAAAATATTATCCACAATGTCCCTAAAATTACCTCGTTTGGACGGGATATTCTTAGAATTGCGAGAAGACGTAGTTTTTCGTTTTGGTAACCTCTTACAGTTACTGTTATAAGGGAGCAGCGGGGCGGTATAGCTACAGCTATGAACGGATGCATCAGCAATTACCGGTTCATTCGTTTTTTTTTTAAATTGACCCCCGCTACCTCAAATTATTGCAAGCTTATGAGAGAAGGTTTTATTTGTTTTCGGTCCACACCCGGGAAACAAGTAAGCTTTCTTTTACCGGGGGCGTGTTCAGTTCATCGGAAGACAAAATCAGAAAAGGGTTTTCATTTTGAGCGGCTGATACAGACGCTCCGTTTTGCGGCTTTACCATTTCTGCATAAGTCTGTTTGGAGCTTTCTTGTATGGAACGTCTCACGTTACCAATACGCTTCGTGTACACGGGGCAGTTTTGCAAATCGTGCAGAGGCTCCTTGGCACAGTAAGCACTTTGTTGCTTCCTGTTGGCAAGCATCCTCTAGATGCCTTTTGCCACATTTGCCACAACGGGGCTTCCCAGACAACCAAAATGCACGTATATTGAAAGTTGTCTTTATGATATACAAACTTATATGTAAGTAAACAAATCGTATAAAATGCAAAAAATATAGCTTATACGTGCAAAAGTGGAGGCCATATACGTGCAAATTAGATTGTTTTCTTAAACGAGTTGGTTTGATATCGTATGCGATTGAATTTGTAATAACAAATTCGATTTAAAAAGCTTAGCGATGTTTATCCGAGTTTGTTTGTAACGCAGTACGATGAATAAATGACACATCGTATATAATTCGAAAATTTGCACTCTTTACGATTTAACGTAAACATAACACGATTAAAGCCACAATTAAATGCGATGTTGAGTTAAATTATAGCAATATAAGATACTATTTGAACACTGTTATACGACTTGTGGTTGTCTGGGTTGTTGTCGCAATAAAATTGCCGTATGACCTAACTGTTTGGTACAATTAAATACCCTTGATACAAAAAGGTACACTGCGAAAAAAAACATTATCAGTTTCAACAAATTTTGGGAGAATATAACACGTCTTTCTTCCATCTACCATTGATGACGCAAGCAATTTTTCGCATTCCAGAATTTCAATGGTCGCATCATATCTTCCATAACGTCTTCACACGTCAGGCTCGCAACAGAAACCACACCTTCTATCTCCACATCTCGAGATGGGATGTAGACGTAGTACTCGGCATTATAATCTACGTCACTAGCAATTTCATTTGCAATTTTATACGTAGGTGCAGTAACACTCAGTTTGTTTCGGTTGACCTGATGAAATTCGGTCTCTGGATAACGACGCGTCAAAATTACAAAAACACAAGGTTGGAAAAACTCCAGCATAGTTGATGGACCATACCTTTAATTTTTAAGTGTACAAAGTTGGTTCACTATGGATCATTTGTAGAATGTTATGGTTCATTATTCAAATCTTTTATGAGTTAGTGTTGTACCAAATTTATTTATGGAATATTTTCATTATATTATGCATATTCTTGAATGTTATTGAACCTTTCAAGGATCATTTGGAATATTATTATGGGTAATCCAGACATTTTATCGATCATTACCCAGATATGTAACGGTACATTTTTTTACATTTTAGTGCAAAATAGTTAGTTAGGAACTACCTGTTAAAGAACTAACAGCCATCGTGGATAGTGGCCATCGGTAATATCGAAGGAGGCGCATGGTAATTTATACTCATACGCTAAAGGCATGAAGTTGAAAAATTATGGAGTTCAAAAATGACGGCGAACGAACATCGATCATATAATAAAAGTAATGTGTAGATATGTTCTAACTTGGAATAGAAAAGACAAACGTAGATGTATCAAAACATCATTGCCTCCATGCCTTATTAGTTCATGTGCAAAATATCATTTCTATATCCTGATCTGACATTGGCCTAATCGCTAATTGTTGTAAAAGATGAATTTGTCAGTGATCAATTTATCTTAACATTTGGTTGGTACTTCAGTTGAAGAGCTACAATAAAGCTTGCTTCAGATAGCATTGGAACAAAAACAATTGCCTGTATTTTAGTTATTTATTATTGAATTCAAGATCTTTTGTTATACAAATGTAGCGTTTTCTTCATACTTTTAAAAAAAATACGGATAAAATTATTCGTCACGGTTTCGAAGGAATTCTCGAATTTTTCCTGTAACACGGCTCATTAGGCGGCGCACACCTTCTTCGTCCATCGTTTTAGCTATCTTATTCAACCAGGTCTTCATCTGATTGATGTCTTTGACAGCCTTTCCCTTTGCCTTGAGTCTCTTCTTCATGATTGCCCAGTATTTCTCAAAAGGGCGGAACTGGGGGCAGTTGGGTGGGTTAAGGTTTTTCGGAACAACCTGGACCCCTTTCTCTGCATACCATTCTGGAACGACTTTGCTGTAATGACAGCTTGCCAAATCTGGCCAAAACATGACGGGATGGTCGTGGGATCGAATGAACGGCAACATTCGTTTTTGGAGACATTTTTTTTGGTATAGTTCCGACGTCATTGTCTTATTTGTAACGAAAACTTTCGTTTTTTTGCCACAGCTGCAAATGCCCTGCCAAATCATGAATTTTCGTGCAAATTTGTCGGCAAAAACAAATTTAAATTTGGCTGGAACATCCCCCCGAGCCGTTGCCAAGTAAAATTTTTGACCTGGGATTTGCCCGAAGTCAGCCTTGACATAGGTTTCATCGTCCATCAGAAGACACCCGTCGAACTTGGTCAGCACCTGATCGTATAGCTTCCGAGCACGGATTTTGGCCACACTATTCTGTTTTATGGTACGATTTGGCTGTTTGCTTGCTCGATACGACTTGATTCCTTCCCGGAGTCGAGTTCTCCGCACGGTACTATGGGCAGCACCGAATTTTCTGGCCAAATCACGGTCCGACAGATTGGGATTCCTCTTAATCGTCTTCAAAATCTTACCACGCAGTTTCCGGTCGACAGTTCCACTCCGACGATTGGCTTGAGGCTTCCAAAGCGTCGTCAATGTTTCCTTATACCGTTTGATAACGCGCCATACGGTATTTCTGGGCAATTTCAGCTGTTTAGCTAGCCTAGATGCAGACCACAATGGATTTTCCAAATAACTGTGCACAATTTTTTCCCTTCTTTCGGCTTCCATGTTGATTGTTTACAAAGTACAGTCGATTTACGGAATGGCAAAAATACATACGTGAAGCTGACAAAATTCCCGACACGTGGGTGCCAAGAACTTCCAAATCCGTCCACCAGGAGCGCCACAATATGAGCAAAAGTTTGTTCCAATTCTAAATGAAGCAAGCCTTACGACATCTTAATGTGTAAAATTCGTAAATGGTTACTTCCTTTGTTTTTAAAAACAAACAAAAATCTCTTACCAAATTCAGTTGTATCGGTAAAATTTTAATTTTTATTATATTCCGGTTGAGAAACCGAGGATAAGTTCTGCTTGTATTAAAAGGCCAAGAACCGAGTCTGATATCCAATTCGGAATTTTTCAAATTTCGGATTGATCTAAAACACACTGAAACACAATTTTTCAATGGATGATCACCATGTTATAAGTTCATTTTAATGCAACATAATATTATTTGACAATCAAAGCACTAACAGGTTATACTTTTACTCGAATTTACATTCATTTTTTATTTTTACAAGAACTGAGGCACTGCAAAGTCTATCACCTTTCAATGAACAACGCAAATATTCAAGATTTTTTAAAGCATAGTTCGTTTTTCGTCATGCTAATCTTCCATACACAAAACCTGATTCTGACCTGAAACCAGATTACGTCGTCCTCGTCGGTTCTGTTTTCCTTCAAGGGTCACACAAAATCACCACTCACGTGGCAAAATAAATCACCTGTGCACCTAAACCTGTCAGGAACCGTATTTTTAGCTACAAACGACCCGCACCAACGAGCACGATCCAATACTCACACAAATGTCCTTCCAAGGTGCGGTACGTTCGACTAAGTATAACTGACTGTTTCAAACGTGTTCTTTTATTCTCTATCGTTTCACCTTCTTTTTTGTCGCCACTCTACCTATCCGGAACGGACTGAAGACTTCAAAGAGGAACGACGGTTGCTGCTCGAAGTGATTGGACCCGATTTACAGTCGGTTTACGATGATCGACAAATTGAGGTAATCGAGGGGAAATTCGACGATTGTTTGTGCTTACTTTCTCCATTTATATTCCATTTCGAATCTTAGGTCGAGCTTGTGGACGTCCACTTTGGAACGGGAAGCGGCTGTACGGTGGTGGACTTAGACCCATACGTGCTGGAGGACCACCTCTACGAAATAGAAACGTGCCATCGAGTTTCCAAAAGCGTATTTTCAATCGTAAGTACATGAACACATATGTAGCTGCACTCGGAGGGTAGACTTTTTTCCTTCACAAATTCATGTCTATTAATTCAATGGCTAGAATACATACTTTTAACACCTAGTTCTTTAAACTTTCTTCATGGGCCTGTCTCAGCTTGCTACACTGAGCGAAACAAGAATTGCAGCACCATGTTTTAAACAATATATCCGGATTTTACATATCGATTATGCTGCATTCTGACAAGAATTTTTGAACAATATGTTTTTCACCGTTTTTATTCATTAAATTGATGTGATTGTAGAACATTTACATTTAGGTCGAAATGTTCGTTAATAAAAGAATGAATAAAAAGAGCCCCATCCTATATCAAATGTACTCTTCCCGATTTTTTACAGATGTTTGTAATAGTTGTGAGTCAGATTTGATAGGTAAACGCAGAAAATTGTGTTGAAAGTGTGGTGAAAACGGCATTTTTGTGTTTTTTTGCCATCCATCAGCGGTGGGTCGAGCGAAGCATTTTACCTTCGAAGAAAAGGTATAAATCAAAGGCTATCAGGATGCAGGCCTCTTTTTCAGAGAAATCGGCGAATCTCCCGATTATAGACTGTTCCAGAAAGTATAAGCACACTTTCAAAATTACAAAAAAGTCATGTTTTTTTTAGTTTTATTTGGCAAATCATATTTGTATTTGTGTTTTATATGATATTTTACTCTCGTTTAATCAAAATATTTAATCATAGCCAAGACTCCTAACTTTTCCTCGAACATGGTCAATTAGTTTCTGCACAGTGGTACTTCCCACAATTTTGACCATTTTTGACCAATATTTTTTAAATTTTGGGATGCCGTCCGCTGGTTTTATGAATTTTCGAAGCTTTGCTTTCGTTAATGCCCAAAAAGTCTCGATTGGCCGTGCCGCCGGGCAGTTTGGCGGATTCATGTCTTTCGGCACGAAACATAAATTTTGACTTTTGTACCATTCTAAAGTGTTCTTCACGTAATGACATGACGCCAAATCAGGCCAAAACACTACATGACCTTAGTGCTGCCTGATCAGCGGCAATAATCGCTTCTGGAGACATTCCTTAACGTATTTCTGAGTGTTCATCGTCTCCGTTGTGATGTATGGACTAGATGTTTTACCGCATAATGCCTGCCAAACCATAACCTTCTTACCGATTTTTTCGGTAAAAATTGCCTTCTCCGTTTCGGGGATGTCCTTGTATTCGCTTAAAGTATAGAATTGTGGTCCGGGAAGCGTTTTGTAATCTAGTTTCGCTTACGTTTCATCGTCCATTATTATACACCCAGAATTTCTACACAATAACGAATCGTAGAGTTTGCAGGCCCGTGGTTTCACGGACGCGGCCTGTTTTGGATTCCTTTTGGGTTTTTTCTGCTTCCGGTTTGTTTTTATCCCAAGTCTTTCTTTGGCACGCATGACGTTACTCGACGAGGTCCTAAGTTTTTTCGCAACATCCCGAACGAAAGTCGCTGGTTTTCGCTTGTAGGTATCCCTGATCTTTTTATGGATATCCGGACTAACAGGACCGGATTTCCGACCACTGTTCGGCGCATCTTCAAACGTACACTGTTCTCTATATTTTCGAATCGCAGTTCGTACTGCTCCTACGCTTACACCCTCTTCCTTGGCCAATTTTCTCAAGGTGAGTCCGCTCACAGTGCATCATTTGGGCACGATACTTTTTCGTTGTTCCGGAGTAAGACCGCGCATTATGATAGGGAACACAAAACTGAGCACTTTTTTATGCTATGTCATTCAGAAATGTACAAACAAAAGGACGCAGCCAAAGTGACCGTTAAAATAAGGTGTGCTTATACTTTCTGGAACAGTCGTTATAGACTGTTCCGAAAAATATAAATACAATTGCTCTCTTCAATAAAAAAGACCATACTGTGATTTTTGGTTATTTTATTCTCAAACATAGTATCTAACAATGTAGGGTAGCTGAATTCTCTAACTTTTCTCTTAACACTACTTAACACTAACTTCTGCACAGAGCTTTCTTATACCACTTTCACCAGTTTTGGCCAATCTTTCTTAAACTTTTCAACACTATCCGATGATATCATTTGTTTTCCCAGCTTCGCCATCTGGGCAGTTTGGATTCATTTCCCTTGGTACAAATAGTGTGTGTAATCTAACACTCATTGGCCGGCAATGGTATTATGGAAGAAATCTGTTTACAACAATCCCTTAGGTGATCATTGGAAGCAGCTTAAATCCGAGAGCTAGAAAGTGATAGCTATACTGCTGATCCAGCAACCCATTTTAGAATGTCTGGAAAGTCATGCCCATTCCGAGGTTACTTTTACATACATTAAGTCCCGCCTGTTAACATTACCGATATCATTTGGATAAGGGCACTGCAACACACTTCCAGATTTGGAAATGTTGAATTTCCAAACCAGGCACGTATTTGGTATTATTTAAAAATAAGGTTATTGTTATATAGTTATAGTCAGAAACATCTCACCCATGGCCGCTTCCTTAATTACACTTGTTTGTTCATTCGTAAGCATGTAAATTCTCGACGTTGTTTTGTAATTAGCTTCATGCACTCGTGACAAAATAAGCGCAAAAATTGACGTTGAGAAACCGCCTGTTAGATATGCAACCTACACAACTACGTGGTGAACGCATCTGAAATTATGTGGTAGCCTTTCACGCCAGAAGAGAGCGATAGTTCTTGAAGCCAGCAACTTTTGGTGTGGCGCTAGTGACGGTTTGAACATTTTAAGCTCGGTTCACAATAGATTATATTTCTTACAATATTTCTTCAACCAAACTACCTACTTGTATCAGTAATTTAGATGAAATATAATAGTACCTCGCTAATAAATAAAATAAAAATAAAAATAAATAAAATGAAAAATACAATCCTTGTGATAACCACTTCACTAAGTAAGAGGCGGAAGATTTTTTCTCAAATCAAATAAATGACAAAACACGACAACTTCCGCCGTGGATATTGTGTTTGCTGCATATTGCCTTCAAGAAAACCGAGCTGTCAAATAAGCACTACACGCAGCACCAAGTTTTCGGCTTCACGGTTTTTGTTCGTGGATGACAGCCGCTTCAGTCCTGTGTTTCACGCACGCATGCGCATTGTCTTCGTTTGCTGCTTCTGATAAGCAAATAGCCGTTTTCTACATGCACTGGTCTTCTTTTTTATTCACTCTACACTGCCAATATCAAATCCCCGCTATGAGGCGACTTTATTACGAATTTCAAAACCGCAAATAATTATCGATTCACTCGTGACAAAGCGGACAAACACTCAAACTTAATAATTTATGTCCGGATTTCACAATACTACCACTAATAATCAAAACTGAGCTTATGTAACTCTTCCTCCGGGTGCGGGGGCGAAGCACAAAAAACCAAAAAATGTGGGAACACTACCGACACTCACACATTTCGGGAGGGAATCGATTGTATTTACTAATTGTTTCCCAAAACACGCGGAGATTTTAGGATTTCACTGTTAATTAAAGTTAAATTACGAATAAGTGATGGAGTTTTTTTCACGAAAACGACGCAGCAAAAACAAAACACCTCAGTTTAGAAGCACGGCTTGCTGCGATCCCGCTAGCAACACGAGAATCTACGAATATGTGGTAAAATACAAAAAAAAACTATGGGATTAATTTTCACAATAATTTAAATACGCTTGCACCTATTCTGAACCGTGTTTACAATCGTTGTAATCGCTTGATGTTGCCAAACTATTTTATTATGACTCTTATTCGAATGAATCGGGTTTGGCAGTACTTCAATGTCACCGTTTTTGTGGGAGTGCT
The DNA here is from genome assembly GCA_034211315.2 of Aedes japonicus. Classification (NCBI taxonomy): domain Eukaryota; kingdom Metazoa; phylum Arthropoda; class Insecta; order Diptera; family Culicidae; genus Aedes; species Aedes japonicus. Next base: position 42,397 of record JASCZW010004248.1, on the reverse strand, counting down.
ACAAATCGCCCAAAGTTGAACTATTTTATTTTTCCACAGATTAAATAAATTATAACAGACTTCTGATTGTAGATTTTTTCAATTCCTACTGAGAAATAAAATTCCACATTTAATAATATTTTTCCATCTCTGTTGAATTCGGCGGCACTGTTCACATACTGCATAGCATACATATCAACGCTAGTGTGCGTGTTCAATCATTCATAGAGCATTCTATGCCCAACGTTAGGGTGAGTCTTGTTGTCAATATTCTCATGGAAGAATAACAAACAAACCCTTTCATTTTGTTGTGGTTTTACGCATGCTACCCAACACACGTGAAGTGGTGTCAAAGGATCTACTTCATTTTTGGGTGTAGTAGTGGAGAGCGTTAACTTGTTCATATTTTTTCTTGATTAAAATCAGTACACACATGTGTACACAAACGGGAATAATCTTTTTCGTGATATTATTAAAATAGATCTATAGCAGTGGCAACTTTTCCGTAATAAATTGGAAGAAAATTATCAGGATCGAATGTTTCGTGTGTTGCTAAACGATTAACGGTAAATGAACGAATAAATTGTGAATAACTTGTGCACTCAGTGTTCGGTATTCAGTGCATATTTACCGATTTCCACTGGAGATCTGCTTATTGAGCTCAAGATATGTTCCGCTTCGCTACTCGTGCAAAACTTTTTCACGCACGCAATGTTCATTTGTCGCCATTTCGTTATGTTTTGTGGTTCAGATCTCGGTGGCTGACTTAAATTTATGTTTGTTTTATTGCAATTTTAGCGCGTATGTTCAACTATCTGTCATTACAAACCCGCGCTGAAAATCGGACGTGTTATTTTTTCTGCTGCGTTTTTTCTCTCTTGAGAATGCATATTTTTATATTGATTTTAAATTAATCAACAGTCTGTGCAACAGTGAATATTGTAAGTTATACGCTTACCAATGCATTTTAAAGTTAAAATCGGTTTGTTTTTGGTGAAGAAAATTTCGCGGACTCATTTGTGAGTGAACGTTTGCTGCGGAAAATAGCAGTTGCTAGCGCACGGATACCGTTTCAAAGTGAAAACGTATTCAGAAATGTTGAAGGCCACCAGGAACGCTGAATAACTTCCATCGTTAGTCGGAAGTGCATGCGCTGCTACTCAACCAAGTTGCTGTGGCCGATTGGACTTCGGGTTTGACAGCAGAAGAGAAAATTCGGAATAGCTTTCAGCTGTAGAGCAAAATGTTCAAACCACGTTTAGCCAAATGGAAAAGCGGGACAGTGTCGAATTGAAGTCAGTTAAGTACCGTTTTTATATATTTACGTTTGTATGAGTGACGACAACACTATTTCTTCTTCCCATTCCATTCTATCTTGAACTCTAAAAATGTATCATATCCAAATAATTTAAAAACACATATACCTTTTTTCCATAGGGTTTTTCACATGAATTTCATTTCAAAATCCTATAGATTGAGTTCATTGTGATTATCACTTAACTTGTTTAGGATACAAATTGAAAAGTTTTATGTTTGAATGATCCGAATCATATAATATAACAAATAAATTGTATATGCTGCTATTAACGGATGAATTTGATTCTGCGAAAATCATTAAAAGGCTATACGTATAAAACATATAAATATATGATAACTAAGTGATAAAAAAGTTGCAGATTCATGCATATTAACAAGCAGTTTGTTTTACTTACCATTGACAGTATCTGTTCTAATATTACATCTAAACTTCTCCGATTTGACGTTTATATGCATGCATGCTTCAATGCAATTCCGATGGAAGGTTAAGACTATCGATGGGTACAATTTCAGCAATAGGAAGGTCTTCAATTGTTGCTAAGTAATAATTATGATAGTTTCCAAGTTTCTAGTGAAATGTTTTTACTATATGCTACATGCTTTTTGTAATGCTGCGTTTTTAAAACACATCATTTATTCCACTTCAACTATTTTTGAAGCTTCGGCTTGAGTTCAATTTTGCAATGCGTTGTATACAAATTGCTATGACGAATTAGCACAAATCTGGCTATACTCGTGTGACAACCAACGCTGAAATATATTGCGTTCTGTTTAAATTTAGAGAATTCTTCAATTAGCTAATTGTAGCTTCACTTTCTTTTATATCTGTATTCTTTATCATACCTGCTGAAAAGATGTTATTCAATTTTGTTAGAAATTCTTCTGGGGCAGTCTCAAAATTATAATGTACTGGCTGATCCCGGTGCGAGCGTTGCTACGCCTGCAACTAAATAAAGGAAAATTTAATGTTACTGGTACTTTTATGGTTTTTTTTTCGGAATGAGTTTTTTTTTCTTGAATAAGCAGGGGTTCAAACTTCTATCAAAACATGCTTCTTACCCGAGAAATACACGTTTTGTGTTTAAGTATCCTGGATAATTCTCATTTTTGGTAAAAAATTTTGTTTCATTTGTATGGGATGGTCCCTTCCAGAGGGGGTGGTTTCTCAAACCACCATACAATTATTGCCTTCAAAACCCCCCATATGCCAAATTTGGTTCCATTTGCTTGATTAGTTCTCGAACCATCACACGGGGCTTTTCGATTATAATAAAAATTTTAGTTTCATTTATTTGAACCTCCCGTTTTTTTAAAAAGAGGAGGGGTCTTGAACCACCATAGAAACAATTTTGCCCCACATGCCAAATTTGATTCGATTTGCTTGATTAGATTAGTTCTCGAGTTATGAAGAAATTTTTGTCTCATATATATCAGAGCCCCCCTTCCTGAGAGAGTAGGGGTCTCAAACAATCATAAGAACCTTCCCCAGCCCCAAAAACCCCTTCATATAAATTTCACGTTGGTCGGTTCAGAAATTTCCGAGTCTATAAGGGTCTGACAGGCAGACAGACAAACAGAAATTCATTTCATTTCATGTACCCTACAAAAACCTCCACATGCCAAATTTGGTTCCATTTGCTTGATTTGTTCTTGAGTTATGCTGAAATTTGTGTTTTATTTGTATAAGAGACCCCTCTTTCAGTGAGCAGAGGAGTTTCAAACCACAATAGAAACATTTCTTGCCTTCAAAAACCTCCACATGCCAAATTTCGTTCCATTAACTTAATAAGTTCTCGAGTTATTCAGAAATTTGTAATTCATGAGTATATGAGCCCCCCTTTCAGAGAAGAGAGGGGCTCGAGTCAACTTAGAAATATTTCTTGCCTTCGAAAACCTCCACATGCCAAATTTGGTTCCATTAACCTGATAAGTTCTCGAGTTACTCAGAAATTTGTGTTTCATTTGTATGGAAACCCCTCTCCCGCCCCCTTTCAAATAGCGGAGGAGACTCAAACTTCCATAGAAACATTTATCTCCTCCAAAAACCTCCACATGCCAAATTGGGTTCCATATGCTTGATTAGTTCTCGAGTTATGCACAAATTTGTGTTTCATTTGTATGAGAGCAGACCCCTTCCCCTATTAGATGGGTAAGGGGTCTCACACGACCATAGAAACATTTCTTGCCTTCAAAAATCTCTACCTGCCAAATTTGGCTCCATTTACTTGAAAAGCTCTCGAGTTATGTAGAAGCTTTTGTTTCATTTGTATGGGAGCACCGCCTCCCCAACCTAACAGAGAGAGAGGAGTGGTCTCGAACTATCTTAGAAACATTTATTGCCTTTAAAATCCCCGCATGCCAAATTTGGTTCCATTTGCTCTATTAGATCTAGAGTTATGAAGAAATTACAGTTTCATTTGTATGACAGCACCTCTTCTAGGAGAGGGGAGGGGTCTCAAACCACCATAAAACCATTTTTCTCCTCCAGAAAACCCCACATGCCAAATTTAATTCCATTTGCTTGATTAGTTCTTGAGATATGCAGAAACTTCTGTTTCATTTGTACGAGAGCCTCCCTTTCTAGAGAGGTTCCATTTGCATCCATACTAAATCCATACTAAATTTGGTTCCATTTGCTTGATTAGTTCTCGAGTCATGCGCAATATTGCATTTCATTTGTATCGGAGCCCCCCTTTAAGGACGGGGAGGGTTCTCAAGCTACCATAGAAACCTTTCTTGCCTTCAAAAATTCACACATGCTAAATTCGGTTTCTTTTGCTTGATTAGTTCTTGAGTTATGTAGAAATGAGTGTTTCATTTGTATGGGAGCCCCCCTTTCCAGTGAAAGGAGGGGTCTCAAACCATCATAAGAACCTTCTCCCGCCCTAAAAACCCCTGCATACAAAATTTCACGCCGATCGGTTCAGTAGTTTTCGAGTCTATTAGGGTCAGACAGACAGACAGACAGACAGAAATCCATTTTTATATATGTAGATTCCATATATCGAGTATCATTGATTTGCGATCTTCAGCAATCATTCATTTCAAATTAATCTGTACATAGCCATATTGCAATTACGGTTTCTTTCATGTTTGTTGGGGAACAAATTTACCTCCGCCTTCGATTTATTGTTGGTGCTCCCCAGCACTCGCCGGTGGTTAATAAACAAACAAACCACAAAACAGCTGTGGATTACTGCTCACCCAGCAAATGTTCGTACACACAGTTCAGGGTTCCTTTCTTCCCTTACAATTAACACTCACGAATTACAAGCGACTAACTACATTTATTCACAAATTAACCAAATTTATTCCTTAATTAACTAGCGACATTTATTCTCTAGTGCTTTATGCTTGTTTATTCTAACGTAAAAATATTCCTAACACTACTTTATAATCAATTAATCTACTACCGCGCGGCCTTCACACACGATCGGTGGTCTGTTGATATCTGCCTTCGAAAATCCACTTTGGTCATCGCTGCTGACTGCTGTCGCCTGTGCGATGTTTCCGATCGGGTCCATGGTGACCACTCGCAGTCGCCGCAGTTCTCACTCTCGCTGGACATCGGCAGCCTCGTCGATGCCGATAGGGAAACAAACAGCAACGCACGATTCAAGCGCTCTCCATCAGCCTGATCAGTGACCTATATTCTGCTCCGTATAGTGTTTCTGCAAAGTATGTCACAATTGTGCATCGCAAAGCAGGGATGTAGCCAGGAGGGCTGTCAAAACATCCTCACCCACCCTGAAATAGTCGATTTCTGAAAAGAAAAAATCCTCTTCTATGGGAATAGGAAAGGAAGGGTGTGGATCTATGCTGATGGTTCCATTGCTTAATTTGCTCAAGGTCGTGAGTGGGTTGCAAACATAATTTATCTACAGGACGTCTTATCAACCCGGTTGCAGTTTTAACTGTTATAACAGTTCATCGGTTTCTGGATGTAGTTCAACAACGCCCCATTCGCCAACTCATCAGTGGCAGATTAACAAATTGCCGGCGGTTGGCACGGATATTTCCTTTATCAGTGCCTTCCAACTATCAGCGAAAACTTCCTGTTAAACACATCGAACGTGAATTCTGCCATCTTAGCTCCTGCGTTGAGCTCCGTAAAATTCTTTCCGCTTGAATAAAACAGCCATATCGTTGTTTTCCAGAATATGATTGCGATACGACTGTAAACGTTCTCCAGTTCAATCGGTGAATTCCGTGTTCAACGAAGCAGAGCAAACCGCTGTTCGTCGTGCCTTGTCCGTAGCTTCTTCCGATGCAAATTGGCTGAAAATGATGCTGGCCAACAATCCAGGTTCCTTCAACCAGTCTGGCCACTCCCACCAGAAGGTGTTATTGACAGTATCTCACTTGGCGAAATTTCTCTAGAAATCAAATTAGCTGGTTTAGGTTTGCCTGACACGTGCCTCCATTCGGATGGATCAGCTGTACGCTGAATTCAACGACACCGATTCGCGACAAAAAATTTCCATACATTTAAAATGCTCGTATCCTGAAGCCAAATTGGTCCCTCCAAAAAATATGAGAAGCCGGAATCCTCGTGAAATCTAGAATCCACTCGTGCATTAGCGCCCTCGGTAGTGTACCACACCGTTTTAACCTTAGAATCGACTGTGTCTGCAATAGTGCCACCTTGAGTTTCGACGACACCAGTCGAACTATGAGTTTTCCTTCCGAATCCTGGCTTCTTACATGAACACATCCTCCATATGCCTTACTTGAAGCGTCCGGAAAAACTGAGCTCGAACAACGCTTTAGGTACAATAATGCACCGATCATTACGGATATCGTTGAATAAAGAAGCTCAACATAAGTAATTCCTCCACATCACCCACCGTCGAAGGCTGATCCCAGTCCAATGGTTTGTCGTTTCCGTTCCTGATCATCCATAGAAGCTGCATGGTGATTTTGGCTCTGGTGGTTCCAGCACCCAGTAATTCTAGCAGATCAAATAGACTGGCGATACAGAAGAACCTGTCGTTGGGTTGGCTTGTTGCCTGTGTTACATTCCGGGATGGTACATTGAAACCTTAGTTGATCGGTGTTGGGTATCAAAGTCAACTCTAAAGTTTCAACAGCCGGATCAGGAATCTGAATTAATCTCTTCCAATACTTGAATCGCCAGACGGTCATGAAAACACCTGCCAATACCGATGGATGATTTGGTGTCCATTTGCGAAGTTTGAAGCCTCCCTTGGGAAGTTATCCAGTTGAGTTGCTCACATGACTTCCATGCAGCTGCTACCGTATCCGCTCCAGTGATAGCGCCGTCCATATGCACGTATCCTCCGTGGCCGTACTTGCAGCTATTTGATGATCTTCTCCACTCATCCAATGCAATCAATGTATCGTTCCGTACGTAACGGTAGTCAGTTCGGACACGTCCTTCCGGATCCCCCGTATCAAAGTGCCATAGAATGCATTGAAGCGGCCTGTCTTCTTGCGGCGCCAAGATTTGCCGAAACGTTTTCTCTACTTCTGTCACCAGCATGATTTCCCTTGAACAACGCTGTAACAGAATCCCGATCATAAGTTCTCGTACAATCGGTCCATCAACAGAGCATCGTTGGGCAAACACCAGATGACGTTGTGCACGTGTATTTGAACACCACACGAGCCTTGGTGGCAGTTCTGGATTTCTTAGTGACGGAATGATGTGGCAGATAGCAACCTTTTGCGTGATCATGTATTCTCAATCCTCGTCATATACTAGTGGATGTATTCATCATTAGCTTCTGGTACTGTTTTCGCAGATCAACATGCCTCGCCAATTTACGTTCCGTGCCTTGAAGCCGCCGGAATGCGATGTCCCTTGACTCGCCCATCAAATGCCTCTTGATCCTTCGGCAACGAAACAGAATACCAACCGTCGGATTCCCTGTGAACCGACTTCGAAAGATGTCCTCATTTTCTGTCATCCAACGACAGAGCCTTGGAACAACCAACCTCTTCGCTGGCCCAAGACCGTGTGACTGGCTTTCTCGCGCTTGTGTGGTTGCCGTGCAATTGATGCTAAGGCCTTCATTTGGATTCAGCAGACCTCCGCAGACGACCCAACCAAACACTGACTCGTTTGAGTAATTTGGTAATTGATCTCGAGTGGGATTCTTCGACCAGGTTCGAAGAAATCAAAAAGAGATTCGATGCCCAATGCCATACCCACTGGGCGGATTGAAAAACGTGGGATCTGCTAAGCAGTCCCGTTGGGCACCGACCAGCCTTGGGTATTCACCCTTGCCGTGGGTAAATTCACTGTAACCCTTCAGAACCAGAAACTTCATGTTCTGCCGAGAAAGCCGTTACTCGCGAACGAACCATCGCTGAAATCTGGGTTTAACCTTTGTACATAACCACGACCAATACCGAGCACCGAAGGTCCACCTTCCTTCGGTGCGTCTTCATCCGTTGACTCAACCGTTCAGCGATAAAATTGCTCTCCGGAACCGGAATCCAAGAGCACGAGCCGAGAACTGACTACCCTCGTCATCTTCCACGATGACGACCGCAGTAGCCAGCAAAACCTTGGAGAGGAGCAGGTGGATTCGGAGACTGTAATTTCGGTGGCTTACCATATTGACCACCTGAGAGGACAATGGATTTGGTGCTTCACTAGATTCCGATTGTGAAGGAGAATCGTTGTTTTCCAGTCATAGCTGAGATCTTCGCCGATCTGCGCTTCTCCTGTTTAAGCACACCAAAGTATGAGTCTATCACCTTCTAGCAGAAGTATTTGGAGCAGCATTCGCTTGCTAGATGTCCAGATCTGAAGCAGTTCCTGCATGGGTGTTTGACCTCAAAACTGCTTCTCTTTCACGCACCGACAACCGTTGAAAGGAAGAACACAAGTAAAGTGGATAGTTCTGCTCACACAGTGCACATCGTCCTCAGGGCGGTGCACAGAACCGTAACTGGCCTTCACAGCTGCCGATTTCTGCCTCGTCGGTTGTTGAAATGGATGAGAAATCTTATTTTCTGACGCCCTTATTGGTAGTGACTCCAGAACCCGCATCCTACGGTGCAAAGAAATCCGAAAGATCTGCTAGCGTGTCTTGGTCGCCGAAGATGAAAATGCTCCTCAACCTCGGCGAGTTACCGGATCAATCGGGTTGTGATAAAGTTGACGAGCAACAAATCCTTATATTCCTCGGGTTTGATCACCTGGTCGAAGATCTGCTATCTCTCAAATCCATCGGTCAGAATATGCAGATCAGCTACTGATTCCTTGGACATAGTTGGCAAGTTGAACAATGCCTGTACCTGCCGTTTTCTCCGTTGCTTGCTGTTATCGAACCGCTTTAACAGCATGTCCCACGCTATCTGGTAGTTAGCCTTCGTGATCTTAACGAATCGATCAGGCTCTTGGGTTCTCCTGTAAGCATCCTTTAAGATAGTGGAGATTTTCACACTTCGGCAGATCTATCTTCCGATGGATGAGTGAAGTGAACAGATCACGAAAACTGATCCATTCATCGATGTCCCCGTTGAAAACCTGGAGCTTGATCTGGGGTAAACACTTACATGATCAGAGTTCCTTGCCATGAATCGCCGTTTCATTAGCTCGCATGGAATGTTCAACTTCCTCTGGGTCCTGCAGTTCCTTGGCCCTATCCATCAAGAACGCCTTGCAATTATAATATTTGCCACTATAAGCTAACCTAGCCTTATCAACCACCTGATCCTCATCCTCAGTCGTTATGAGCATGAACTTCTACCAAAAACTCCTCATATTTCTCCCACAACTCATCAATCCTTTGTAACCGGACTTTGGAGGCCTGACTTGCTGTTGTAGTACTCGGAAAATCGTCCACGAAATTCCAAATATCGTCCAAGGAGGTTTGGATGTTCTTAAGCTGGACCATCAACAGCTTGAGGGATGGCAGCTTCTTGTCGGAGGTGCCATGGTTGATATACGTCAGCGAACCGATAAATACAAGAATTGAATGGGTGTAGAGATCTGAATGTCCAAAGGCTTCGGTGAGCGCATACTGTTGAAGCCTACCTGAGAGAACAAATGCTACAAGATCCTACAACCCAGTCAACAGTTGTATAGAAATACTTGTTGAAACTGCCAAAGATCTTTGCAGCTCAACTTATTATCGTTCGGTTGATGGGAGAAGAGGTAAACTAACTGTAGTATCAAAAACACTTCGGAGGACATATACCGTTGCCCAGCTCACCTGTGAGAACAAACAGCAGCTTCTCCGTTTCAAACTCGTTTAGATTGATCAGCTAAACCATTATTAACAAATCAACTCGTCGGCACAGTTAAGTGGGATCCAAGAAGAAGGAGGAATGCATGTAGTATCCAAATATAAACTTCGGCAGAACATATACTGTTCAACTAACCCGTGGAACCAGTAGCGGCACCAATCCAAATGAAAAAAACGACCCGAATATCCCTATCGGCGTTTTTTGCAGCAAAGAGACAATTGTTCTGATGACGAACAGGTTTCTCCAGGGATTGGCTGATGACAGGTCGAAGAGGATCTAAAGTCATTTTAAAAATGTGTATTTTATCTGAAGTCCCGCTTCGGAGACATATACATTCTTAGCACTCACCCACAGGAAAATACACCAATGCCACCTCTTCTTGTCGTGCCAATTCCCTTCCTTGCATATGATCACATAGGTTGGCTCTGATGCACTGCCACTAACGATGCTAGGATGTTGTCCGTCCTTGTCTTCACGGCGTCGTCCGCCTCGGTTAATATTAGGAAATGATCCGAAAACGTCGAAATACATGCATTAGTATTGCGAAAACACTAGCTTAGGCTGAACATACACTGATCTATAAATATATTTACCTGGGAAAGTAAAATCGGATACTGGATCAGTTGTCAAGCTGCAATAAATCGATAACACCACGGGATGTAGCAAGCCCAATATGTCGATCTAATCCACCGACGTCCGAAAAATGCCTTTGGCGCGCAATACTCAATTCAACGGTCGATCCGAATACCAAAATAAATGTGGAAAAACCATTAGTAATTTAGGATTATCCACCTGTTTACCTAGCTTCGAGAAAGGACTGTAGGTTTTTGTTCCAACTCACCATGGAAACAATCCAGCCGATGGATGCCAGTCGAAGCTACACAGAAGAAAAAGGATCCTTTATCCTGGATGTCCTTTGTGCCGCAGTGTTGCAATGGCGCGACCAATTATGCTGTATAATTAGCCGTTGTTCGCGAGGAATATGGCGCTATCCTTTTGAGCACCGTCCGTGTTGGCGCTAAACAAAGCCTGCCTCAGGCTGCGCCTAGTGTGTTGGAATCAGCCCAACTTCAGTCCTGTCCGCATCAACTCCAAATCCGATCCTGATCCGGTTCGAAGGACCATAAATGTTGGGGAACAAATTTACCTCCGCCTTCGATTTATTGTTGGTGCTCCCCAGCACTCGCCGGTGGTTAATAAACAAACAAACCACAAAACAGCTGTGGGTTACTGCTCACCCGTAAATGTTCATGCCCACACGGTTCAGGGTTCGCTTTCTTCCCTTCATCATCTCTCTTCATTTGTTCACTAATTAGCAAATTTGTTCAGCCCAATTAACTAGCGACATTTGTTCTCTAGTGCTTTATACAACACATTTGTTCTAACGTAAAAATATTCCTAACACCTAACACATAATCGAAATTAATCTACTACCCGTGCGGCCTTCACACGATCGGTCTGTTGATGTCTGCCTTCGAAAATCCACTTTGGTCATCTGCTGACTGCTGTCGCCTGTGCGATGTTTCCGATCCGGGTCCATGAGTGACCACTCGCGATCGCCGCAATTCTCCTCTCGCTGGACATCGGCAACCTCGTCGATGCCGATAGAAACAAACAGCAACGCACGATTCAAGCGCTCTCCATCAGCCTGATCGGTGACCTATATTCTGCTCCGTATGGTGTTTCTGCAAAGTAGGTCACAATTGTGCATCGCAAAAACGGGGATGTAGCCAGGAGGGGCTACATCCAAACAATGTTCTTTTGTTTGATTTGTTTCCATTTTGTATAGTTAACAAAGTTAAAACCGTTAACAAAGTTAGCACATCGAAAATTGAATTTTTTTTTTTTTTGTTACAGTGTGGGGTCAATTAATAACTTTTCTCGTTTCAGAGGATTAACGCTAGGATTTATCCAGGACACACGGAAGTAACCCCCATCTCAGTTTTTCTCTTTTACTAATTTTAGAGAGCGAATAATGGCGCTTAAACCTACGGTCATCAGGTGGAAATACCTTTGTCGTTCTCAAAGAAGTCAGGACAAATGGAGTGACATTAAACTTCTTAGCAAAATCACTCCCATCGATTCACCTTTCTTAGGATGTAAAAATATTTGTTGATTAACTTATTCATCAAATGGATAATTTAATTGCCGTTTAATTATTAATCTTCTTTTACCCCCAACGCTACACAGTGGGCCTGGCCGTTTTAATATTTTTGACTTATTTCAAATATGCCACAAATATTAATGTTGCTAAGAAAAATACTAGTTATAGTATTTTCCAGGATGCTTTAGATAACTGGCTGTGTAAACGTTAGAATAAAAAAGAATAGAATATGTTCAACTATCTGTCATTATTTAAAATATCAACAGTATTAGATATTATTCCAATACCGTTCTGATTGATAAATCCATTGAATTATTTAAAGTTTACGATCAAAATACCGAGAACTAGACAGTAAAATGTTGGTCAAACCCCCAGAGTGGATATTCTTTTTGACATGGTGCAGCTTTCTCCATTGTATTAGATTGATTGCAATTAACGTGAATTTTATCAGTAGGGCTGTTATGCGTACAGCGGCAGTTTACCCCATTCGGATAAAGGGTAACAAATGCCTCCTAATATTGGAATTCTTATAATTCCGTTTACTCAGTTGCTACATCCGTGAAGGGCAGATAGTGATATCCCCTTGGATGTCAGGCTCAAGCTTTCGTGTTTACCAGATTCAAATTCCGACTATGACACACAACGTGTGTTTCTGTTTTCTTTTTTTTTTGGGATGGTCGGTATGGCAATATATGACAAGGATGTGTCAAAACAATAAACCCACTCAATATCTTTGCGTTGAAGACAGATGAAGAAATATCACTGAGATTTATGTTTGTTTGTCAGCATAAAGGCATATCATTGGCATAACGTATAAGTCACGACGGGTGATATTACTGCGATAATCATGACAAGATAAATTGGAGATCTCTTCATATACTGTATATTTGTTATTACTTTATTCTGTTTAACGTTTGAGCGTTTGTCATAATTTGCAAGATTCAATGTGGCTGGAGTGGATTACTGAACAAAACGATTCAAGAGTTGTATTGCACAAACCTAGATTCTTTATGGATGAGAAAGCAGCTGAGCAACTTAACTTTCTATTTAATTTAATGATTGGAAAATCTACTCAGCTAGATGCTGCTTACTCAATGGTTATATCAAATATAATTTTCACCAAATTGGTTTCACATGAATGCACAATACTTTTAACAAGATTAAACGATTCTCAACTTTTTAAGGCGTAACGTTACATGCTGTGCCTGGGAATTCTCACAATAAACAACTTCTCTGGAAGTTCTCGCTGAATGCCAAATTTTCTACCTTCACCCTAAATATGTTGTTATCATCATCTATCAGGAGCATGTATAATCAAATGCATATCTCTCAAATACCTAGCGATAATGTGATAATCACATAATAGCATCGTTATTGGAGAGCTTCCTTAGATCATAAATTTTATCCATTCGCTTGAAATTTCCAATTTTATCACCGTTTCTCGTTTGGCCTGAACGAACGAACTCTTACCCCCCCCCCCCCCCCCTCCCCATCACTTTCTGGGCTGAATTGGTGTAAAAAAAAGTGAAAACACATCGGCCAGCAATAACGAAGGTTCGATGATTTCAAAAGGAACCGCTATACGTCGAAGTTACGATGATTTATGTTCTACGCAGATGAGTGTATAAACGCGTTTTTCCGCTTTCCATCTTACAGTTTTCCTGGTCCCATCATTAAATGGTATTGGTATTTCCTCGTGAAAAATTACTGCCCATATTCTACTGTGTTGGGAAAACAGTCTAGCCCGACAGTGCCTCTTGTGTACCTAAAACTTGGAGTTCTCAATCAAACATATTTTATTGACGTTTTTCTTTTTCTTTTTTCTCTCTCTGTGGCGTACACTCGACAAAAAAAAAGATATTGTTAGGATCACGTTTGGGCAATTTTTTGCTACCAACGAAGCTAGATTCAGACGTTTTTACGGTAATCAACAAGCGCGCGACGGCGGACGAGTGCGAGTGCCTCAGGAAATGGTACCAGGAAGATCCGGTCACGGGGGAGTTCGTGCTACGGACGCAATTTAGGTAAGTATGTGGTGTGGGTAATTTTTCTGAGATTTTTTGTTGTTGTGTCTATTCTTTGCGCTTTGATCGAATGTTGATTTTCGGATAGACGTTAGACATTTTAAACAAGGGTCCGCTTCTTACCCGGGAAGTGATTTGCATAATTCGGAAGTTTGTACGGAAGGAAGAAAAAAAACACACAATAAGTACACGTTTGTCAGTCTCTGGGTCACGGGCCAATTGAGGACTTGCCCTAGGATGGGCCGTGGAATGTGATTCTAGTTTGTTGCATGTTATCAATATGGGAAGCTATCGGGTTAATTGCACAGTATTTATGAATTTAGTTTAAAATTTTCCTGGCGGTATTTTCAAAACCAACAAAAAGGAGATATTAAGTTTTGTCCAGTGCTATGTTTCGTTACATAATATTAAATCTCAACAATAATGTTGAATGTCATCAAGAACAGGGTGTCTAACAAAAGGTTTTACCATTTTTCACTGTCGATTTATATGTTCATTTCAACTGGGTAATTTAAATCGCGAAATTGATAACATCCGTTTTTAGAGTATCTTTCTGACAGCGTTTCGCTAAAGATTGCATACGGTTTGCATGCAGGAGCAAGTTTTTAAATAACATTTGCAAGAACTTTCATCGTGTTAGATATTCAATAGCCTTAAGCAGTTCGAAGTACGTATGCGCTGTGTCTTTCTTACCTTGAAACGGTTCAAGAGAATTGGGAATGTCCGGGTTCAAAACCATTCCGATCCTATCCGGTCTTTTACTGAGCAAACAATTTCAAAGGTCTCTTTCTTCGAAAAACAGACTCCTCAAACAAGATCAGAAATTCAAACCGTACAAGAAACAACGCGTGCGTGGATCGACGGAGCGTCAAGCGCATGGAAGGATCTGAAGAAGCAGAAGTCTTTTGATTTGTCACGGTGACTACGCTACTAGGAAAGACTTACCTTCGTAGTTTATTTTGATTCGAGATTCACTAAAAATCTGTTTCTTTGATGCAAGCAAAAGATATTCACGACTCAAGTAAACGCTTAGTAAACATTAGGTATATTCAATTTAAAAATTGTTGTTTAGACTCATTAATCTCGCCGTCTTGAATATACCACCACCTCGCTGCCGATGGTGCACCACGTGGTTCGCTGATCAAGTTCCGGGGCTTGGCGACCATCAAGCATGCTCCCGTTGATTCCGCCATCTTAGACCGAACTGGCTGGATTAACGGAGGGTAGAACAACCTGTGAAGCCGTTCAGCGAGGATAGAACTCTCGGTATCTGGCTGGTGCCTGTAACAAGTATAAGTGTAGCATCCAAGATTGTTAAGATGGTGCGCGTGTAGTTTTCGTTATTCGTGTTGCTTTAAAAATTCTAGAGTTTTTTTTCATTAGGGCGAATCTACAATTGAGAGACTCCCTCCGGGCTCGCTCTCTTTCATTCATTACAGCGCCGTTATAAAACTTTCGAGGGATTCTTTAGTACAGATCGAAACACAACAGTGCTGCCTAGCATACTCTACAAATAATAGAATGAAAAACGTAAAGGTGATTGGTTTATGAATGAAAGAGAGTGAGCCTGGAGAGAATCTCTCAATTGTAGATTCGCCCTAATGAAAAAAAAACCCTAGAAATAACCAAGCAAGTGTTTTCATGTTCGTGAACGATGAAATATATCCACCACGCAGCAGCCAGTAGTTGAACTAAGCCATCCACCACCAGATGTTACCATCCCAGCGATGAATTGACAGCCATAAGGGTGCGATGGAGAATTGGGGATGGCGGTTATTCTTGCTAGGTGACCATTGCTCTGGTTCAGTGTTTTCTTTATTAGATGTAGTGCATTACCTGGATATCCAATTGGTTCAAAATGTCTTCCACTCAAACTTCTTTCAACTACCGAACCGTTTGCTTCGATGTTTAGCACTATTTTTTGATACGACCGTAGTCTTTGAAGATCACAATACTTACTAATAACTGTGTTTTCTTTTGGCTATTGATCTTGTACCAATGGCCGTTCACCCGCCGTTTCTGCCTCCAATTCTCCACGCAATGGCCCTGGATGATGGATGATGAAATAATCCTTATGACGGTCCATTCATCACTGGAACGGTGACATCTGGTGGTGGATTGCTTAATTCTTGCATGGGTAGATCTGCTATTGGCTGCTGCGTGGTGGGGATATTTCATCGTTCACGAACATGAAAACGATCATTTGAAAGCAACGCGAATAACGAAAACTACACGCGATTCATCTTAACAATCTTGGACGCCATACTTATACTTGTTACATGCCCTACACTTATTTGAGCCGCAAAGAATTTTCATGCATTGAGCTCATTTTGACATTTCTGCAGGGCTGTATTATAAGGTTCATATTGATCCTGATTTTAATCTTACAAATGCTTATTAGAGCCCCAATTTTAAGTTTCTGTACTTGGCCCTTTTCAACCAGATAGACCACAAGGAATCTGTGCCAGAAGAGGCCACGATCCGTGAGGCGGTGACAGATACAAATTTTCATCGGAACTTGCTTTTCGACGGCTCAAACTTCATGATTTTTCATGAATAGTCTACTTTTAGCCTTAAAATGGACCATATTGGCCATTCCGAGACAATCCGGATATCCCGGGAGAATACTTTACGAGGGGACAAATACAGATTTGCACTGGAACATGCCTTTTGACGGCTCAAACTTCATGATTTTTGTTGAGTAGTCTACTTCTAGCCTTGAAATGGGTCAACCTTTCTGAAACAACCCGGATGCCCCGGGAAAATCTGTTATGAGGGGAAAAATACAGATTTTCACCGGAACGTGCCTTTCGACGGCTCAAACGTCATGATTTTTTATAAGAAATAGCCAATATTGTCATTGGGTCATTTCTAGGCTAGAAGTAGAAGGCTAGTGGTTAGGAACACGGAAAACAATATGTCCCTAGAATTTGATCTATTATTTTCTTATGAAATCATTGTTCATATGTATATGTGAATAGTCAACGTTTGGCTATTTTCTGTGTATCTAGAGTTCAATAGTAAGCATATTTAAAGTTCGGGAAGACAATGTATTTAGCTTAATGAATGCAGCTATGGTGATTGAAATGTTAAGAAAATCGATAATCTCACTCAAGTGAGAACCTCTGAATTGACGAAAATAGTCTCAACTGTTTGAGAATAAACAGAACACCATGATGACATTAAATTTTTGTCTATATTCGTTGAATTTGTGACATACTTTGAATATAGGCTGAAAAAAGAAGCTAGGCTGACAAAACATCCCGTTACCCTAGTCATTTTTATTGATTGTACATGATTAATCTTAATTAAAAATAGTAATTTGTTACTCTGCTCTGCTATGAAAGAATAAATATATCTTCAAAACAAGTTTAAATTGCTAGGAAGCATCTGTATTTAGATATTTTTGAAAATTCAACAAATTAGCTCATCACTGAACTGAGAGTCTTTCAAATTAAAATAAAATTAAAATTTTATTTACTTTATTGAAGCTGCTGATTCACATCTATATCGATTAAGATTTACGTTTGGAAAATAAATATAATATGAAGAGATTTTACCTTTGTCCGAGCGATAATTAAATAATTGATGAATAAAGGAAACCCGGAAACACCATTTCCCTAAGGGAAACCCTTCGAACAATGCCACTCATCTCGTCGGGCTAGAGGCTATCATTGGCATAAACACATCCTAACGATGATCCAGATTATCCGGGTGGTTAAACCATATCGGAAAACCCGATCAAAGGCACTTGTTTTGCTTCAACACACTCACAATCTCATTCCGGACCGATAAGAATCTAATTTTAGCCTCATCTCTCTTTTCTTCTCTGCCAGGACAAACGACCGTCAGGAGTGGATTACGGAAAGTCAGAAACTGAGCGGTATTCTTGAGAACAAAATCGACGATATTCTAAGACATTCCAGGATGGGGGCGGAGGTGCTGACGAAGGAGGAGGGAGTGGTGAGCTCTAGATGGAGTCAAGTTAATCGATTGCGAACAGTTCTGTGATAAACTTAAACGACTGAAAACCACGGCCCTCGAGCTTGAGATCCAGAAGGGATTGGGTAAGTATTTTTCGAGAGTTGATGTTTCTATTGTAAGGTGATGACGTTTGGGTGACACATCGATACACTTTGTGGAAACATTTCGTGGGAAATTGTTTGTCGCAAGTAACGGCCACGTTGACAATGTGGCTTTTACCCTATATGTTATGCTTTAAATCTGGTTTGAAATGCTCTTATGATGTGGCATTAAGTAGAATCCTTCTTATCATGCTGTTTCCCCTGGACAAAGGATTTTGTTTATGCTCGAACTACATTTTATTGAACTAGCTGGTTGAAGGTATTGGATTCCATGCATTTGCTTTGAATCTATCTTCAAAATCAGCACAACCAATTGGAAAATTTCTACTGCAATACTTCTCTGCCCATTTTCGACGAATAACGTGAAGGGCTCTTGGGGAGTTGATGCCTGGAAATAAATCAACACCAGGGTTTGGTTGTTGAACTGTGGATTTTGTGTGACATCTAGTGCTTTTATTTTCCAACGAATGTTGAAAAAATCCTCTCGAAGTTGTGGAGGCCATTTCATAGAACCAACAGGATGATTTATTTGTATCACATTTCAGTGAGGAAGCCATTGTATTGTTCGTAGAAAATACCGGAAAGTAATTTTTCTGATAGATTTATCTGGAAGTATACAGATCTTATCATTCTGAAGGAGTTGACAGCCCCAGTTGAAGAGAGACAGCTTGGAAAAATCTCTAGGAATCGACGAAAGAAATTGGGGAGTCATCTCTAGGGAAACAATTGTAAAGGTTGCACACGAAACCTGGACATGACTCTGTTAATGGAGTTTCAAAATGCATTTTATTATTCAGAGTTTAATGTAACAAATAGGGTAACGGGATATAACGTTAGCCTAGCTTCTTCATACGGCCTCTCCAAAAAAAATCTAACAGGCGCGTAAAAATTTCCAAGCAAAAGGAGGTGTAAACAACGAAATTGTTTGCAATCTTTCATACCCTATACCAAATATACTATATTAACATTTTAAGTCACTTCCTTTTCCCACATATACATGTAAGGCGACACGTGTAGCGCTGCCAACAGAACCATAAAAAAGATCATGAAAATATATTCTACCCTTCAATGAACCAATCATTCATTCTACCGTATATCCTAGCAAAAACTAATACTCTTTTTATGAGTATTGTTTGCTCACACAGAGAAAAGTTTGATCGTCAATTTTACCATTATTGGAGATAAGAATACTAGGGCAAAATAATGAATTTCAACCGACTAAAATCATGGTCAAAACGACCATTCAAAATAGTTGATTCAACATTCACCATAATTTCATCTATTCCTATTCCAACTATTCCTTGTAACCACGACCATAGTCAATAATGTGAAGATGAAAAATGTCTCCGACCATTTTCATAGTAATTCTCAGTTCAACGATATTAATTTTTTTCAGAACACTTTTAAAAATAACGCAGATACGTCAAAATGTGCTTTTTTACTGCTAGAAGAGAAGAACTTTTCCCCCATTTTAATTAAGCAATGTCAGGAAACAAGACAAGTTTTATCCAAACTATATTATTTTTTGAAACAAACACATATAACCTTATTTTTTGATCAAAACGATAATTGTTATTGTGAAATGTATTTATTGGCCACTAAGATCAAAAACTAGCCAAAATTGTAACAATGATAATTATTCCAAGCCGTAAATCTCACTTTCTTTCCAACAGACGATCTTTTTCCTATCCTGTTCAAGTTGCAGCAAATCATATTTTTGTGTTGTTGTTGTTATGACATTCGCAGCTTGCAACAAGTCGGAGTTTCGGCTAGTTATTCGGAAATCGCTTCCTTACAATGTGTGATTCATTTCAATTTGTCTGTTGAGTACTTTTGGAATATTACTCTCGTTAAAACAAAACTGTATGGATTAGTTTGAGCGTGTGCATTCAGTAGTTGCCACGTTTCACACTTATGGCGCCACAAGCGCAAAAAGGGTCGCCTGAAAAAATGTGAAGTGACTTATATTGTTAAGATAGTATATTTAGGTATACTAAAGTTTCATTTTTAATGTCATTGATGAAACAAAATACTCAGCATAGCAAAAATTCAGGTCTATTGACAGAAAATAAACTCCATTTATTTCAAACATAAGAAACTTTAAAAACTGGTCTTCATAGACGAATTGTATGTATGTATGTATGGTAGCCACCATCCCCTCTAGCCCTTGGCTTGGATGCAGCTCCACTTAATAGCAAGATCAAATTGGGCCACCGATCTGAATTCGCACTATCGCTGTATGAAGGGCCAAAAACGGAGGGGTGGACCCGTAAGCAGAGACACTTACACGAAATCCACGGGAAATTAAGAATCTCCTTCCAACGATATGATCCAACAAATCGAATAACACAATTCGCAATACTCATTAAGCTTTCTACAGGATGGCTTGTTAAGAAGGGCGCGTCACTCTCCCTGAAACTGTTGGAGTAGAACTCGCAGCACCACACTCGAATCGGTAGGATAAGAAATGATACTGTTTGTTCCCTCCTAGACTCAGGCAGTCAATCAAACCATCGTCCAGTTTCAGCTTGAATGATACCCTGGTGCTCCTCCCAACCCAGTATTTATTATATTTATATAAATATAGATGTAATGTAATAATAATATGTTATATATGAATATATAGTAGAGCAAAAATTATATAAGGATATTTAGTTAAATTATGTAATAGTTGGAGTTCACGAGCCTATGATAACCATGTTAAACTAAATTAATTAACCTGCTGAAATAATAATATTAAGGCAGTAATAATAATATGCAGCTTCGTACCACTTTGTATCACTGATAGGTGACTGTATCTCTGGAATGTGAAGGTCATCTTGTTATTCATTGAGGTATAAATATCAATAAAGCATTCAATTGTATATAAAACCATAATATTATATTATTACGTATTTAATCATGACATATAGATATATAACCTTCTGGAATGAAGAGCATTTATTAATTTTGATTATTATTTGATATAATGTAATAAAATAATTATACCGGCCGGATCACCAATCTGAAGCAATTAAAATTTTATTAATTATTTTATTACTTCTTCCATAATATTATATTTATGATATGCAATTAATAATGATGAACAGCTGTGTTCCGCTGAACCGCTCAAATAGTAGTTGATGATCGTGTACTGAAATGTTAAGGTCATATTACGCCATTTGATGGAAAATATAATGAGGGAATTAAAGGTTGAGTGGTCGAGAGAGTCGTCAACATTTCTATTAATGAAAATATGCTTGAGCTTGTAAAAACATGCATCATATAATAACACATACTAGTATCTACACATCTATATATACATCCATTGCTACTTTCGAGAAGGCCACACCGACGGTGCTAGATACAGCTGAAAATTGATCCCCATTCTTACTGCTGCTTCTACCAGAAGATGATCATCCTATAACCGCAAGACCTCCTCTCCTAAACTGTATGGTACCTGAGAGAAATTTACCTTTCTGGCGTAATAAATGTAATGAAATATACAGAATTATGCTATGAATAAACAATGTCCTATAAGATAAAATATATAGTGAGGGTATATTGTAATATGAACTGAAAATTACATGTGTGCCGACTGCTGTTTTGTTGCAATTGTAGACCAGAACCAAACCAGAACCAGAAAATTTAGTCAATGTATGACCGCCATGAAAAAAAAGAATTTTAAATTTTAAATTATTTTGTAATACCTGACGACCTGGAAGACCTGAAAGATATGAGAATGGAAAATTATGATATGATGTACCGGTCGCACCTCTCACTTCGCTATTGTCGGATTGACAACATTGCCCAGGCTACGCCAACCAGCGTCTCCATGTTTCAGCTGGCAGTCTTTTGTGATCATATGACTCGTGGAGGCGTAACTGGTCTTCATAGACGAATTCATCAAGAAATACTTTAAAAAAAATTATCTATTTTACCCTGTTTGGAGTTATTTTTCCTGTCTATTTTGACAGCTTTTCCCTATGGAAGCGATGTTCGACTCTAACTTTATCCTTAGCTTACTGCTTGAAGTCATCTGTAATGTGAATTACGTTGTCAAAACTCGGCATTTAAAGACTGTATTCGATGAAATTTGGACACACAAAATAGGTCACCAAAAATTTTCCTTGAGCCCGATTCTTTTCAGACTTTCTGGAAATAAAGTACTACTAAATGGTTTTAATATCATTGGTTTATTGAACCTCTTCTCCCAACCCAAATGCCCGCACCTTTGCCTTGACCCCTTTCATTAAATTTTAGGCAATGATAGGACCGACTTGCTTACTTACTTTTAACCACACTTTCTTTAGTCCAAGTTCATTTACTATCAGTATTGAAGTTTTAACGAGCTTTGCCTTCATGATTGCCCAAAATTTTTCAATTGGGTGAAGTTCCGGAGTGTTTGAGGGTTGACGTCATTTGGTACAAAAACAACATTATTATCTTTGTACCAGTCTAAGACGGCCGGGCATAGTGGCAAGATGCCAAATCCGGCCAAAACAGTGTCGGGCCATCGCGAGATCTCAAGAAGGCAGAAGTCGTTTTTGGAGGCATTCGTCCTGTAGATTTGTCCGTTGACGGTCCCAGAGGAGATGAAGAGGCTGACTCATATTGCCAGCATCCGCAGATCGCTTGCCAGACAAGAAATTTTTTGGCGAATTTCGACAGTGCTCTTCTTCCGTACACTCTCCGCAACGGCCAATTCAGAGGTGGAGACGTAGTGTTCCTGTCCTGGCATTTGTTTGGCGTCGGCTTTAATGTAGGTCTCATCGTCCATCACAATGCAGAACAATTTGTGTGAGCCCCTCCCTGTACAGTTTTCTTGCACGAGTTTTGGCCACCGAGTTCTGTTTATCGCTCCGGTTCGGTGCCTTCTGACCTTGTACACATGTAATCCAGAACGTTGCATTGTTTTCTGCACGAAACTTCGACTTTTTCTGCAACATCCCTGATCGCAATGTTGGGATAACGCTTAAATTGGTTCAATACCATCCTGGCCTTCTCCGGATTTGATGTGCTACGTTTTTTGCCACTACCATTTTTCCGCTTGGTTGTCTTACGGTCCTTGAACGTTTTGATCAGAGATCGAATTTCTCACTCAGGTAGGTGAAAACCATGCTCTCTCTCAAGCAGGTTGTCGATGAGTGGCGCACCGTTCACTTTTTCAACTCTCCTTTTTCACCGATAATTCATTATCCTCTCTCTTGCGTATGTGAAAATATCTCTCTCCAAAATTCAACGAAAATGTTTTCTCATGTCACATTTTTCACTGACAACATGCTCGTAAAACCTAAATCGTATACGAGGAGCAAAAACCGAAAATAACGCCAAACCGGTGCACACTGGTACCGCCATGGACCATCATTATCGAATTATAATGACATAATACAACATAAAACATGAGGACTGGTGCATTTTCAGGTGTCAAAAAGTAAGTGAAAAATAATTATCGGCATCTAGGATTCACTGAAAAAGATACGATTTATCAGCTACTCATGCTCTCCGAAAATTATAAATCGCTGTTGCTTTTCTCACGAAAACTGCTGTGAGCGTATAATGGTCTCTCGCTTCTCACATTCTCATATGCTTCTCCAAGCGGGTGAAAAAGGACGTTTCTCTTCTCAAGTAGGCGAAAATTTCAGTCTCTGGTTTTGATTACATGAGATACGGTTGAATGTGCGATTCCGAGCTGTTTTCCGATCCATCGATGAGAAGCGTTTGGGGTTTCGAAGTGAGTGCCCAAAATCCCTGATAGTGGGATTTTGTAACTTGTTTTTCAAAATACTTTTAAGGCAGAGAATTTCACTCGAATCTTTAAGCTGTCAGCATCATTTTAACTCAAAATTTTTCAATCTTTCCGAAAAAAATACTTTTGAAACTGAAAAAACACGGAATACATCCGAAAAGGGCCAAAACTTATTAAGTTATCAAAAAAATCAATATTAAATCAGTAATATCTTCTAAACGGTGCATCTTAGAATAATGTTATTGCAGTATTTTTTGCTTGCAAATTTGATGTGCTTTCATAAAATTAGGGTGACAAACTTTTTTGACTTTTCTTAATAGCTTTTTTGAAAATTGTAATTTTTTTTTAAATTTATTTTTTGCGTTGTGACTTATTTTTCTCCAGAACAACTCACTGTGCATTAGATAGCATTGTTAGTCAGCTATAACATAAGAACAATTTAAAAATTATTGACAGGTCAATTTTAAGGGAAAATCTATATTTTAGTTCAAAACACAAAAACCAAACTTTTTTTTTACCGTGCATATTTTTTTCCATATAGCATTAACAATTGTCTAAAACTTCGCCGAAGACATCAAACCAATCGAACAAACTGTTTCCGAGATACAGTTTTTTGAAGATATCATGTGCATTTTTCATAGGCCCTTCTCATAAGTAAGGCTAGATTCAAAATGGCGAACCAAGTATGCAAAACGGCGTTTTTCTTCCCCAAAAACTTGTATGCAAGGTTTCATGCAAATCAAAAAATATGAAAATTACTCGTTGCTGAAATTATATGGAACCGCTCTATAGGTATACTCCTCAGTTACTCCCCAGTTCATATTTGCCATCAGGGACGGACTACAGAAGGTACCATCGATGACGGATTCACGACCGTCCCTGCGAAATGCGCTGGTGGAGCCTACGTTCGATAGTGTACTTTCCAGCTTTGCCAAGGCTTCTAGCAGGCTGCTCCCTCTAGCGTTGGTACATCTGCTGCCCCACTCCACAGCTCAAGCGTTGAAGTCTCCGCCGATGACGACCGGTCTTCTCCCGATGAACTTTTCAGTCAGTGCATCTGGTGGAATTTCTCCATGGTCCACCTTGGGAGTGCACAGCAGTACCATACAAAGATCCCGTTGATTTTGGCGACCACGAATCCTTCGCATGAACTAAACACTACTTCCTGGATAGGGAATCTGCCCATCACTAGTATCGCAACCATCGCCGCTCTATCTGCTACCCAGTTTCCAATTTCGGAATGAACACGATACGGCTCCGCAATGATTTAAACGTCACACTTTGATTCTGTTGTTGACTGCCACAACAGTTTCTGTGCTATGTCGCAATGATTGAGGTTTATTTCGGTTTCCTCTATTACTGCCGACCTGTTGTCACCTTTTTACATACAGGGCACCTGTAGCCACCTATCATGTGGTCGTTTCCATCCTCCTTTTTACAGAGGCATGCATATCGGTTGCTTTGTGCAGTCTCTTGCAAAATGACCCTTATCCCCGCATTCCCTGCAAAAATCAGACCTTTGCAGTTCCTCGCCAGGTGACCAAAACCCATGCACTTAAAGTATCTCTACAATTCCTTTAGAACTCGAGGGACGACTCTCAGTGAGCACAAGGACCACTCAACTTTTATTCGACCCGACTCCGACAGCTTGTTGGCTGTAGCTGTCGGCAGACGTATCGCCGCCGTCTGTATGCCACCGTACGCCTTCCTTAACCGGATCGTCATTGATGCATCTCCAAGATCGTAGTGCCCCTTAAGTGCTCTCCTCAGCTTGTCTTCTGTTGTGATCTCGTCAAGATCCTTGCACTCGATCACAGTCTCCTGTGAGAGCATAATGCAGGTATAGTATGTTCTAGAAAGTTTTGAATTTTTATGATTCAAAGAACTTTGCTGAACATCATATTGTGCTTGAAAAAAAAGTTTTGGTGAAACATTTGTTTTTGGAGGTTAGTTTTTATAAACTCGACACTGAAGAAGTCTGTACGTCGACGAAATCGGCCTATTTGTCACAAGATAAGCTTTCCTTAGTGGAATTTAACGGAATTTGCTCGCGTTTGTTAGTGATAGTTTGAGTTTTTTTTTTTAAGAAAAGTCGGTTAAGTGAAGTGTTAATTTAAATTTTCCTTGTTTTACAATGAGAATTGTTTTTCATATATGCTCGTAAAAAGTTTAAAAAAAAAATTAATAAAAGTACGAATTATTGTTTGATTTTTTTTTCGCGAAAACGACGGAGCAAAAACAAAACACAATTTATATAAAGTTTGAAAGTGTTGTAATAATTTCCGACAGGTTTTTTAAATGAGCTTAATTTTTTTTCAGATTCGGGGATCACAAATCATTTCTTCCTCCAAATTTAATTTAATTAGCTCTAACGATCATCCAGAAATTCCAATTTTTACAATACTTAATATGAATCAGTTCACCAAATACACAAAATTCCACCTACATGAATGCTTATAACCAGTAATAGCACCTGTGCTATGCCGATAATTACTTTTTCTGATGTAAGATGAATAATTAAATATGTACAGCTGTATATAGTAGTGGATCGACTACTCACATTACATTCAAGTTTTTGAGGGAAAGATTGGAGAAGGTGTATGTGAATGGTTGTTTTTTTTTGTCTCATCTAAGAGTTGCTATCAGAGCTACCGCATAAAATCACTACGTGTTGAGGTGAGCTACATAGAAAACACTTGATATGGTTTAATGTGTTATCCTGATTGCATTGAGCCTCATATAATATTCATTTCACGTGTGAGTACACATTTTCAGAGTAAACCTTATATTTACCGGAACTGTCCTCTTATCTTTCTCTTTATAGCCTGCTCGAAGGAAAACGTTTTGGCAATTTTTCGCCTGTGGGAAGCGGATAACGGAAATGGACCCAGCGATGAGAGCCGAGTGGAACGAATAAAATCATCTCTTATGGAAGTACTACCTTCCGACAATCAAGAAACGTTAACGTAAGTTTTTTCATTTCTCGGTTTGCGTCTGATTCCCCTGGTTTCGAATGGTTGTAATCGATTTTTATGGGTACTTTTGTAAATTTATTTCCCGATGACCCTTCAACAATCATTAGATTGTGTGGCTTGTTGTTGTCACATTCATACCTGCATGTTACGACCAAAGCTAGTTTACGATTGACCTTTGTTGATCTTTTCGCATTACGCGTGATATCGGATCGCTGACACTGACAATATCCCATAAAAAAGGAAGCTCATGATGAAACAGATTTATTTAGAACTCTTTTTATGAGTATTGGGATTTAGATATGGTTTCCGGTCTTGTTTTGTATTGCAGGACACCTTGGACAGAAGGAGGAATCGATCCAGAGCTGGATAGCCACGAAAGCTACCTGAACAATTTCAAGGAACTAATCTACGATAAGCTGAAAAACGCCATCGACCGAAGCTTGGCGAAAGACCCGAATGGAGGCAAGGGTCGGAAGAAAACCGTACAGGTGAGTGGTGTGGCTGATTGTTGGAAAACAAATGTTGATTTTCTCAATTGGGTTTATCGTGCTTTGCATATCAGATAGATGCACATACTAAATTCTGGTGAATCTTTCATAAACATAGTTGAGCTAGTGTTGATACCGAGCAGAAGCGTCCGGGACGAGTGACAACCTATTCTGCTTTCATTTGCCTGAAACTCTACCACCTTATTTGCAATCAAGAAACAGCAATATCGAGCAGCAACGCTTTGTAGTTCAATCAGAAAATCGATTGTGCATCTCAACATAATATTGAGTTCAGTACTAGCATTTTCAAATGTTTGTTATTGGCGTAGCTGAAAAATGAAATCTGAGAAATCGGAAAGGATATGGACTCATCCAACGGGGACGGGGACTTTGTTAATCTATTTGTTTTGCTGTTTAAATATTGTTATTCAGAGGTCGTTCCTTTTAATTGCATAATCTAATGAAGACTAGAAATTAACTTTACACGTAATGTAATGAACACAAATGTACAGGGTGCGGCAGAAAATAATGCGAAAATTGGTTCTATAACTTTCAAATCCCATTTTCAACTAATTCAAGCAATAATATCAACATTTTCGTGTGCAGTTATCTTTATATAGTCCTTTTAAACAAATTTATTCAATGTGTCCTCCATTTTTAATAATAACATCCTCGAGCCGACACCGGAAGCCAGAGCATGCCTTTCGGACGTAGTCCTCTGACATTGACTGCCATGTGCGTGTTATGGTTGACTTCAGGGTTTTCACACTAAAGACTGCATTCGATGACACACCCAAATTCGATGCCGCCGCCTGTCACCAATTGCAAAGGAGTTCATGAGGCAATAACAAGCTTGAATCATGCGTGCCAGTGCTACTACGGACCAGATTTTCGCGATTCAAAAAGTGCTGTAGAAATGTCCACACATTATCATTTCATCGATTTCAAATCAGCTTATGCTACAATCGATCGAGACCAGCTATGGCAGATTATGAACGAATATGAATTTCCGGAAAACCTGACACGGTTGGTCAGTAACAATGGATCGAGTGATGTGTGTCGTCCGAGTATCAGGGACACTCTCGAGTCCCTTTGAATCACGGAGAGGGTTACGGTGGCAAGGTGATGGATTATCGTGTTTGTTGTTTAACATTGCATTGGAAGGCTTGATTCGAAAAGCTGGGATAGACACGAGTGGCACGATTTTCAGTAATCTAACTAATTGGTTTCGTCGACAAGGCCGTAGAACGTAACTTTGAGACGATGGTGGGAACGTACATTAAACTAAAGGCTGAAGCAGATAGGATTAGGCTTGTGATTAATTCGTTGAAAAAAAATTCACGAAAGTTCAGATCGACGGTAATGAAACCGAGGTAGTAGACGAATTTGTGTATCTGGGCTTATTGGTGACCGCCGATAACGACACCAGTAGAGAGATATCAAGACATATTATGACACGCAATCGTGCGCTAAAATCAAACAAATTTCGCCGAATTAAAAAGTTGACCATCTACAAGACATTAATTAGACCGGTAGTTCTCTACGACCACGAAACATGGACATTGCTAGTGGAGGACCAACGCGCTTTTGGTGTCTTTGAACAGAAGGTGCTACGCACGATTGACGGTAGAGTGCAGATGGAGGACGACACGTGGAGGAGGCAAGTGAATCACGAATTACATCAGTTGCTGGGAGAACCTCCTATCGTACACATTGCTAAAATCGGTCGACTACGATGGGCTGGGCATGTCGTGAGAATGTCGGACGATAGCCCTGAAAAAATGGTTTTTGAAAACGAACCGTCGGCTACAAGGAGAGGAGAGACGCGCAACGAGCAAGGTGGACCGATCAAGTAGAAGGAGTCCTCCCTAGTAGCACAACTTGTTGCAAATCAGTAAAATTAACTTCAATGTGACCCAGTTTAGTCACAATCAAGTAGCTACAACAAATAATGACAGTTTTGTGTTGCTTGGGCTGTGAGCTCTCCACAGACAGCGAGGCTGGCGAGGTACAGGCATAGTCCGAATACAACTTCTGTGTTGAGCAGAGGCCACACCGGCCTTGACCTGATTGTAGTCAGCCTTGGTAAAACACCCGACCGTTCTGCACGAGAGCTGAGCTTGACTGCAAACACACCACTCAGTGGCTTAATTTGCCACTCAAGTTTCGTACTTCTAGATGAACCCGCAACGTAATGCACGCGACACGAGTGTACACGCGCGTGTATTGCTTTTGACACCGTATTTGATTTTTGGAAAAAAATACACGAGCCGAGTGGTTACGATCACAAGAAAGCTCTCAACATACACCCAGTATGACACTGGTTGCCACGGATAGAGCAATACTCGTCGGATGATTCTAAAAATTTGATAATTGGCTTATGGGTTCGTTTTCTTGGTTGTTGGGTGACAGGCGCATAAGTTGATTGAATTTAACAAGCACGGCTCGGTTAGAAAGAAAAAAATAAGCACGCGTGTATTCTGCAATCGGACACAATCGGAAACACTCGGCTGTGGTGTTTGCCGAAGCATCAGTCACGGTGTCCGAAGCCAAACCACTTGCACTGACATTGGTGTTGTACCCATCGTGTTGGGTGTTAGTCTGGAAGCACGGAGTCGAAGTGGCGAATATAATGCACGCGCTAGCGTGGTGCGAAGTAGCTCGGCGTGCAGTGTAGTGTTTGGACATGGCTGATTGTAGTAGTAGAAGAAATCAACAGTACGGATTCTGCAGGGTCCACTCACAAAAAGTGTTGGTGAATGTTTATTGGGAAGACAGGATAATGTATTAACTTATGAGAGCTAAAGCTCTTTCCAGTTAGAATCCGGAATCACTTAATATGTTGCAACGGCATGAAAAGTGACCTATGCAAGGATAATTTTACAGCGGTTTGTTAACCCAAGCGCCAACTTTCTGTGGTATAAATTTCACGGTGTTTCGTGCAGTGAGTCGAAAGTTATTCCAGATGGAAGTCGAGAGGAGAGAACAAATTCTGCACACCCTCGTTGATAATCCAACGTGGTCCGCAATAAAAATTGCAAAAGCGTTGAAAATCGCCAAATCAACCATGTATAATTTGCTCAAACGTTTCAGGGAGCGAAAGAGCGTGGATCGACTGCCTCAAGGTAAGCGTCGTAGTGGAACATATGACCGCAAGTTGAACTAAAAGGTGTTGAGAACCGTCAGAGCAAACCTCAGACTATCAGATAATGAAACTTTGAAGCAAAGTTTCGTCACCAAAACTCGAGCTCGGAAGTTGTTCTAGCAGGTTTTGACGAAGTACCAAGGATGCCTGCTCATCGACGATGAAACCTCCGTCAAAACGGGTTTCGGACAGCTTCCTGGCCAAAAATTCATCATGGCGACGGCACGAGAAGATGTTCCTGCGAAGTTTAAGTTTGCTTTTATGGACAAATTTGCCAGAAAACTGATGATTTGGTAAACGATATGCAGCTGCGGAGCAAAGACCAAAGTGTTAGTGCTGAATAAACCGATGGACTCGAAGCTGTACAAGGAAGAATGCCTCAAAAACCACAAACTACCTTTCATTAAAACCCATAAAGGTTCCGTGAAGTTCTGGCCAGATTTGGCGAGTTGCCACTACATCCGGGAAGTCATTGAGTGATACCGCGATAGTAACGAAGATTTCATCGATAAAAACATAAATCCACCTAACTGACGGCAGTTCCGGCCCATCGAGAGATTTTGGGCAATAATGAAACGGAAGCTTAAGAAAAGTGAAAAAACAGCTCGGTACGCGACTCAGATGACCAAAATGTGGAACAAATGTGCCAAGGAAGTTGACTCTGGCGTCGTCCAGCGTTCGAGGGTAGGAATAAAGAAGAAAGTGCAAATTTTCATTAAAAACGAAGAGAAATGATTTGTTATGAATTTTTTTTTCCTTGAAGTATAGTGAATTACCTTTGTGTTGTATTAAACTTACATGTACGTCAATCGGTTACCGAGATACAGATAATTTATTTATTCTGGATTCTAAATGGACAAAGCATTAAGTTGGGCTAATTTGAAATTAAAGGTAAAGACTGTATTCGATGAAATTTGGACACACGCAATTGTTCGTAACTTTTTATCGTGTGGGTAAAAATCATTGAAATTTTAACTGAATGTATTTCATTGTGTTGTGTTGTGGATCGGAAAACAGCTCGGAATCGCAAATTCAACCGTATCTCATGTGATCAAAACGTTCAAGGACCGTAAGACAATCAAGCGTAAAAATGGTACTGGCAAAAAACGTGGCACATCAAATCCGAAGGCCAGGATGGTATTGAACCAATTTAAGCGTTATCCCAACATTACGATCAGGGATGTTGCGAAAAAGGCGAAAGTTTCAGTTTGTTTTGTGCAGAAAACAATGAAACGTTCTGGATTACATGCGTACAAAGTCCAGAAGGCACCGAACCGGAGCGATAAACAGAACTCGGTGGCCAAAACTCGTGCAAGAAAACTGTACAGGGAGGGGCTTACAAAACCGTTCTGCATTGTGATGGACAATGAGACCTACATTAAAGCCGACACCAAACAAATGCCAGAAGGGAACACTACGTCGCCACCTCCAAGTTGACCGTTCCGGAGAGTGTACGGAAGAAGAAACTGTCGAAATTCGCCAAAAACTTCCTTGTCTGGCAAGCGATCTGCGGATGTGGCAAAATGAGTCAGCCCTTCATCACCTCTGGGACCGTCAACGGACAAATCTACAAGGACGAATGCCTCCAAAAACGACTTCTGTCCTTCTTGAGATCTCACGATGGCATCACACTGTTTTGGCCGGATTTGGCATCTTGCCACTATGTCCGGCCCGTCTTAGACTGGTACAAAGATAATAATGTAGTTTTTGTACCAAAAGACGTCAACCCTCCAAACACTCCGGAACTTTGCCCAATTGAAAAATTTTGGGCAATCATGAAAGCAAAGCTTGTTAAAACTCCAAAACTGATAGAAAATGAACTTGGACTAAAGAAAGTGTGGTTAAAAGTAAGTAAGCAAGTCGGTCCTATCATTGCCCAAAATTTAATGATAGGGGTCAAGGCAAAGGTGCGGGCATTTGGGTTGGGAGAAGAGGTTCAATAAACCAATGATATCAAAACTTAACCATTTAGTAGTACTTTCCAGAGAGTTTGAAAAGAATCGGGCTCAAGGAAAAGTTTTGGTGACCTATTTTGTGTGTCCAAATTTCATCGAATACAGTCTTAAGGGTGTGATATTTTGCAGGCTCGTGCTTCAACATATGCCCAAATTGAATAATCCAAAAGATTAAGATCTGGACTGCTAGGGGGCCACAAATTCTTCGGCCAAAATTTCATGTTATCGTTTAACCATAGTTGGATTCGATTGGACGTGTGACACGGCGCTCCATCCTGCTGTAGGACAACGTTTTGGTCCTCGGAGAAGTTGGCCTTCACCCAGGGAAGCACTTGGTCCTTTAAAATACCGATATACACTTCGGTAATGATTTTAACTCCAGCATCATTGAAAACAGGCCACCAAGCCAAACATCATGACAATAGCCGGATGTTTGGTTTGAAATTTGAATTTCACTTTTTCCGGAACGCCATAATTTTTTCATATTTTTATTTTATTTTTTTGAATGAAAGCAAAAAATGTCAGAAATAACATCAAATTTTAGAATCAGTTCCGATTATGGCCTTCAAACGGCCAATGAAACCGTCACACGCTGCCCGAATTTGGCTAAGTGGGAAAGTGGCGATATTTTGTCCCATTCTCGGCGAAGCGCTTGCTTGAGGTGATCAAAACTTTGGAATTTTTAAGTGCCAACCTTGCTTTCCAAAACACCCCACGCACAATAGTCCAACGGATTGGCATCCGGAGATTTTGGTGGCCATTGTGCGGTGGAAATGAAGCGAGGAACCTCATTTCTTAACCTTTCTTGGGTGGCGCGTGCTAAGTGCGATGGTGCTGAGTCCTGTTGGAATGTCCAAGGTCGGCGGCCGGAATGTTTGCATGCCTAGGGCTTCAGAGCTCTCTCCAAAATATTTTCGAGATAGATTTGCGCGTTTATTTTGACCCCACGGTCGATGAAAACGAGCGGCGATCGACCATCGGCTGTTATGTCGGCCCACACTATCACCATCGCCGGCTTTTGAGTTCTGATGGCCAACCAAAGATGCAAAGTTTCAGCTGATCTCTCTGACAAGTAAACACGATCATTTTGTTTGTTTACAAACTGCTGGATTACGAATGGTTTCTCATCGGAGAAAACCAAATTCGGCAGTTCACAATTTCACGTTTAATCACAGACAAACAGAGGTAACACTATAATTGATACCCATCGTCCACTTAAAAAACGATTAATTTGAATACAAATAGTTGGCGAAGCCACCACTCGCAGCGATCGCATCGATAATTATGATATTTTCGTGCTGAGTGATTTCTTTCTACTTGCTTCACTTGCAAGTGTGAGTGTCTGCGGAAATGTTTTGTTTTTTTGTTTTTTTTCGTCAAAACCTGAGACACAAATGTTTCATTTTTCTCTAATCTAGAAGGTAAAGACTGCGGAAAATCCTTCTTTAGTTTTCCCCGGGACGTGGAAACGTATTAAATATATTGAGATTATTACTACAATTACATAGAATTTTATTTTGACATCAAATAGATGGGCACAGTGAGCGAGATTTTGCCAGTCAAGGGAGCTTGTGGTGGAGTTTGATAGAGGCGACAAAAGGCGGTCGAAAAGCGGAAACTCCAACATTTCAATTAGAAAGCTTATAAAAACTTGACAAGCCTGAGAAAGTGTAAGCAAAAAAGTTTACTTGTTTACATGTTATCTTATATTATTTTGAAATAGAATCATTGTGGAAGTGCATTTGGAACACTAAATAAGTTGCGAGCAAGCAATAAACCAGTTGCAAAAGCAATAAGCTTGAAACGCTACGAAAGAAAGAAGAAGCATGTTTTGGGACATTGTTGTTGGGACCCAATATCGTTCGATTGGCCGAATTTCCGGACAGTTCGGCGGATTGATGTCGTTTTTCACGAGCTCTACATTATTGTTCGCCAACCATTGTAAAACCGACGTGGCGTAGTGGGCAGAAGCTAAATCCAGCCAAAAGAGAGGAGGAGCCTTATGTTTTCTTTACAGTGCCAGCAAACTTTTCTTCAAACATTCTTTCTCGTACACCTTAGGGTTAATTGTACCCTTCCTGAAAAAAATCGACAAATCGCTTACCAGACCAGCACCTTCTGCCAATCTTTTCCATAGCTACCGTGGTGTCAGCGTCGTCCAGGTCCTGGCCCATCGATTTCGTATAATACTGTCCGGTCACCGGGCAGCGCTCGTGAATCCTCCTAAGCGTAGGTTTCATAGTTGATCAGAATGCATCCGTCTTTGTTCTACATAAACCGGTGAAACAGTTTTCGCGCTTTTATTTTGGCCTGAGCTTGCTGCTTCAGGGACTTCTCCGGTACCCTCTGTTTCTTGTACGTTTTCAGGGAGTTTCGCTCTCTCCGATTTGATCCGCTCTCTCTCCGGCCGCTCTCCGGCCGGATCGGCAAATGTCTTTCATGGAAAGAGTCTCACCGAATTTTTCAATTACGTTTTTGTCCACTTTCACTCGTTTTGCAATTTGGTTGTACGTGACTCCCTTTTCCGAACTTCAATTGTTCAGAATATTATTTAGCATGTCCAGATCAATTCGACTCAAACTCAAACTCGTTCAAGGAACAATTCTCAGGCTGTTACCGTTCAGGAAACAAAAAGTGGACGTCCAAAATACAACTACGACCAATCCGTATCTAAAAAAAAATCGCCGGACATAAGCCCACCTGAAAAACAAAAAAAAACTGCCACCACAACCACAAAATGGCTTACTCTAGCGATGAAATTGAGACATTGGAGACACCGCCAAACCAACGCCTTCTATAGTATTCAACACTCCTCAGCGATGCTTGGATAATGATGACGACTTACGCATGAACATTGACCCCGAGACAGATCGGTTCGGAAGTGGGGAATGTGTAGTACCCCTTCTGACACAAGTGTAGCAGGTTGAAGGAACCATCCCGGACGCCTTACATCAACGCGTTGATGGTGAGCTCTTCTCTGTAGCCGATTGAATCACAAACAAACTTGTACCACGACCGATAACCAACGATAGACGACAGCACAATAACCAACAGTGTTATAATTTGGAACAACAGCATCGAGATCAACCAAACTACACAAAGTCTTTCCCCAGGGCCAGGGCTGTTGCCGGTAGTTCTGGAAGAAGTTGTGTAGTTTCGGCAATGGCTGGCACTGTGGAACAAGACATCGACATCACCCTTGATGAACTTCTATGAGCCCTCGACCAAGGGCGAGATGCCTCAACAGGCCCAGATTCGATCGAGTCTCCTCTGCAACGTCTTTTCTGTCTGTGAAAAGGACACTCTTCAAGCTGCTCAACGATATCTGGCGCAGTGACAAGTTTCCCGCACACTGGCGGAATGCCATTGTCGTTTCAATACCGAAGCCAAATTGCCACAAACCCAGACCGGATGCCGTTTGACCAATATCGCTCACCAGCTGCATGGCGAAGTTCGTCGAGTGAGTTATTAATCGACGGCTAATTTCCGAACTAGAGTCGAGTGGACAGAACGCTTTTCGTGCAGGACGTGGCTCCTACACGTACTTTGCTGAGTTTGGACGGTCGCTGCCTACTACCGACGAGCGACTTTGGGCCTGCCGAAGGCATACGACACCACCTGGTGACATGACATATTGCGAACGTTAAAGTCTTGGCGCATACGTGGTCGGACGCTGAATTTGCAGCAGAGTTTGCTCTCAGATCTCACGATCCAGGTGTCTATATGGGGGACACAAGTCTCGTGAGTACCCGCTGGAGAATGAAGTAGCACAAGATTCCATATTGTCTGTGACACTATTCTTCGTACGCGGGCGACATCCTGCTCGTGGTACGAGGTGCTTTCAAAGCACCAAAGCTGTGGACAAGTGGGTGAAAAGCGTGGGGTTCATCATATCCGCGATGAAGTCATAGACATTCTACTGCAGCCCCAATGCACGTCGAGAGCTGGCGCAAAAGATCACCATTAATCGAACCCCCTTCCAGGGGACCAACCGTCTGAGGATCCTGGGTGTTACGCTGGACCAAACTTTGGCGTTGAAGAAAGCATGCGAGTCTCGACTACGGAGCTTGAAGATGATAGCCCCAGCGTACAACAAAATGGTACGCTGCGCTTCCGGGTCGTTTATGACCAGCCCAATCATCTTGGTTATGGCCTAAGCTGGAACACTTTTCTATGAATTCCTTACAGTTCGATCTGTAGCACAAACGGCTATCCGGACTCCTCTAGCGAAAAGCCTAACCAACAGCGCCCTTCCACTGTGATCTGGTGAGCATCTGACCATGTACTTGAAGTGACGGGTACTGAACTTCCCGATGTCGACCATTTAACGAGACAGAGCGATCGTGTTTGGCACGCACGTAAACCGTCGATCGTATGGGACGTACAGCGAAGAGTACGAGCCAGCGATACGCCGGATAGAGTCCGTCCAGTTGTCCAACAGCTGCTTGCGACCAGATTCCACAGGACGATGGTTGTCTACTCCGACGGCTCGAAAAGTGAATACACTGTTGAAGTGACATTTTACACGACCGGCCTCACAGGATTGTTCAGACTTCCAAAAGCAAGAGCGGTTTCGAAACCGAACCTCGGTACTGAAATGGTTATTCTAATGGATTCAGCCAGTTGTCTCCTGGCCTTAGAATCAGGAAGGTCAACGCACACATGGATTCATGAAATTGATGATATTGTGCGTAACAAACTCGTTTGCTTCTGTTGGAATCCGGGACATTCTGGGATCAACGGAAATATCCTCGCTGATCGACTAGCGAACGAGACTAGAGAACCATCCGCCGTAGGCATGCCTATTTCGGGCGAAGATGCACTGCGAGCAGTGAAACAAGCTATACGACACCGATGGGACCAACAGTGGTACGAAGCTAGAGACGCGAAAATGGGGGAAGTTAAGAACTAACACGCCTCAGGACACACTCTTTTCTATAAAAAAGGACACCCATTTGCCCATATGCGAGTGCTGCGGAAACGAAATCAACGTGCGGCACGTTATTTTTAACTGTCGAAAGTACTTGGCAGAACGCCAAGAAAACGATGTCAGCTATACCAGCCTACAAGATGCCCTATATAATAGCGAATGTAATACGACCAAACTGCTGACATGCCTTCGCCAAAGTGGGTTACTGATGCTTTTTTAAGAAGAAGTTTGATGATTATGATGAAGAAGAGTAAATGAAATGAAGTGAAGAAGAGAAATAATAATATGAAGAAAAATATGTAGAAGAGAAAAAGAAATTTCCCCTCTGTAACAAAAAACTCCACTTTTCCGACACGAATGCACAATAATGTGAAAAGTGTCGTTAATAAACAAACTAACATACACAAACTTTTGTTTTTTGGAGTTTAAGATACTTCGCAATCATTCCTCCTGATCACATTGAATTTTCAACATGATTATCAAAACTTGTTTACGTCTCTTACTTACGTGCTTACAAATTTCTACAAAATTTGTTTCCATCTTCGATCGAGAGTATTAATACTGATGAAACTTTCGCCACTGAGTAAACAAACCTTCTGAATTACTGCGCTGTAATTGGCATTTCGTTACCGCTACTAGAGGCATCGTATAAATTCAGAAGAACCGGCCAAATACTAAACGTATCAAGCCTTACTATGAAGGGTGGTCCGATCAAAATTTGGTCAAACAGTAGTGTGTGTTAGTCGATCAAAGCTTTTATTAATGAGTCAAATTCATTTTATTTTTCAAGTTTAGTTAATACATAATACAGGAGAAACATTTAGCTACACACTACAAAAATCTCGTGTAAATTTCTGTCCCTGAGACCGATACATGCAAGCGTCCATTAGCGCATAAGAATGTGTTAAAAGAGATGAGAAAATAAATTCAACCGAACACATCTTTTGTTGAATTGCGTATGTGTCAGTTTCAGAAGACATAATTTCACACGAAATCTTTCTTTACGTCCCCCGACTATTACGTTCTCCGACTTTACGTTCCCCGGCTATTTACAAACATGGATTAGGTCCATGGCCTTATAAAATCTGGCCAAAATAGAACGGAAAAATAATGTCACTTCAGGAAAGGCAGTAAACGTTTTTGTAGGCACTCGCTCAGAAAAATTTCCTGGTTGACGGTTCCGGTGACAATGTTAACGTTGCTCTTCAAGCCACAGGTACCAGATGGCTTGCCACACCAGATATTTCTTCACGAAATTTGACAGTTGTGATGTGCTTGAAAATATCTGCCACCTTTCCCCGTCAGGTTGCCGTATAGAATTTTTGTCCAAGAAGCTGTTTAAAGTCGGCCTTGACGTAAGTTTCATCGTCCTGTACCACGCAATCAAACTTCGTCAGCATCTTCATGTGCAACTTTCGCGATCGTGCTTTGGCTGACGTGTTATGTTTATCGTCGCGATTTGGAATCACTACTTTCTTGTAAGTCGACAGTCCAGCTCGTTTATTAGCTCTTTGCAAAACTTTGCAGCGCTTCCTTCTGGCTTTTAGATGAGCAAGCGCAGGCGATAACTTGCGAGTCAGACGCGCAATCACGAGAAAACGGACGAGATAAAAAAAACGAGAAAAAATCTTCGTAACGTGAGAGTGCAAAACACAACCGTACGTGCCGCTCTATCGAACTTGAATATCCCTATGAAATCATTTGGTTCGAATTGTGTGCTTTATACTGGCGTTGATAGAATTACCTTGAAAGAAGAGAGGCATACACATGCAGTATGAAGCAAATTTCACGGGACGGGCTTCAGTTATAAAACCAGACACCGGCAACAAAGCAAAATAAATTTGCAACCGAGGGGTGTGGCTATGGCTGTATTAAACATGAAATAAAACAGAGTGAAATAAAATAAGAAGACAATTTGAACCATTTGTTACCCGTTTTTGAGGACCCGGAAAGAGAAAACCATATTTTCAACCTGGTCGTATGCAGATTTGTATGGGAGCAAAAGTAGGTCATTTTTAAATAAAAAATTGAACTACTTATACAAATACAGGTATACCTCGATAGTACGTACATCAACTTTCTTACTTCATATCGCAATTGCGTAAAAAGTAATGCGAGTATCTGGAATCTAATACAACCAAAAGAAAGGCAACTTCCTCCTCTTTCTTTTGGTTGTGTAAGATTTCAGATACAATCTGTAGTTTTTATACAATTTTGATTTGAAGTGAGAAAGTTGATGAACGTACTATCGAGGTATAACTGTAGCACTTAATTGAAATTGCAATCCAAAATATTTAAAAGTTTTAAAATTTCTGGTCAAAAAGTGAGATCATTTTATTCAGTCAAACGAGAGTAATTGGCGTTCAAAAACCATTCACTTTTGCGCAACGCTCTCATATAACACAATTTTGAAATGACACCCGGTATACAAAAGAGAAACGTAGTCTCATGTTAAAATTGGAAAGAAAGTACTTCACTGATATAGTCTATCTTTGTATTCTCCCATACGCGGGGTAACGATCTGTGATAATGATGTTCTGAGAAGGAAATAATTTCTCTTCACCATGAGGCTCTAGGAGTAGACAGCACTTTTTTTGCTAGAACAAGGTTGTTAAGAGAAAGTATTGATAGTTCCGTTAGCGCACGGCAGGCTGTGAAAATTTAATAGAAGTAGTTTGAAATTGAGCGGAGCGCATTGTGAGGTTGTATTTCGAAACAGGCACACAATCTTTTGCCAAGCATCCCCATGCGGAGTAGGTCAAGGAAGAAACGAATGCACCACCTTGACTGGCAAAAGAATGTGCGCTTGATCGTGCTCATATACTACCAATTGCTTAAATGGTTCTAACGAACTGTCTATTCGCACTCCCAAATCCCCTACATGGGAGAGAAACTATCTCCCGCTCATTTGGGTTTATTTTTGGCATACGACTTCTGCTTTACCTAACATCCTCTCGTCGTCTATGACTTATTGACCTCAGAGGGGAAAGGCGGAAAGCGTTGTATGTACTGATCTCCACCAGCACGGTTAATTGAAAACCCCATTACGGTCTTTCTCCACTGATATAGTCTTTCTTTGTATTCTCCAATACGCGGGGTAACGATCTGTGATTGTGTTGTTTTGAAAAGGAAGTAGTGTCTCATCACCATGAGGCTCTAGGAGTAGACAGCACTTTTTTTGCTAGAACAAGGTTGTTAAGAAAGTAGGGTATGTGTCCCTTGACTCAGCTTATTATGCAACCAGCGATCACATTTTTCATTATAACTCATAAAGTTTTTAAGCTGTAAGCGAGGTTCAACTAGTTATACACTTGATGAAGTATGCAGCAGCAGATAATTTCTCATCTCCATGCGAAGCGCTAGGAGTGGACAGTAAATTTATTGCTAGAACGAATAGACATAAAGAGAAAGTGAATTGATAGTTCCGTATAGGGCAACGGCAGGCTTTGAAATTGAAAGATACAAGTTTGAAAACGAGCGGAGGGCATTTAAACGGTAGTATCCGATCAGGCACATAACTCTTTGTCATACTACCCCATGCAGGATAGGCAAGGGGTAATTATACACTTGCAAAGATAAGTTTGATAAGGCATTTGGTAGCATGTATCACTAAAAGTTACACAACGATTTTATAATGTCATAAACTTTCGAGGAATGTGGATTAAATGTCGGTCTATAAGCACCAAATTGGGTCTTTTCGTGGATGCAACTTTGTCCCATTCGATGGATTTATTACTAAATGCAGTCTTTGTACGGTTTTTTTCTATTTTTATGAATTAAGACATTGTAAGCTGTACTGGATTTACTTCATACAACATTTCACAGCGCAAATTAAAGTAAAACTGCCTCGAAACACTTAACATGTGTAACATAAGCCCTGGAAATACTTTCAGGCGTTTATTTGACAGCATTAACAAACACACAGATGTCAACCAATGTACTTGTCACGTTCATCTGTGTTCCTACTAAACTGTCAAACTCAAATTGCGCAGTAGTTTCCATTAAAAATGTCGTACAAGCTGGGTTTACGAGCACAAGGTTGGCCAATCAACACGCAAATAAGCACGAAAATTTCAGGTTTCAAACATGACAGTCCATCGTATTTTGAGAAAACATAACGTAATCTATCGGAAACATCAGCGTGCACCAAAATATACACAGCAACAACTCGAAAAAATACCAAAATGCTGCCGTGCACTTCGTCGCGAGCATTTTGCAAATGCAAAGTGCATAATTTTGGATGATGAATCTTACTTCACGTGTTCGCACCATGAATTGAGTGGCAACTATCGTTGCCATACTGCTGCCGTTTCTATACTGCTAACATTAAAACAACACCAGACGATGTTAAATATGCCAGCAAATCAAAATATGAACGAAAGGTGTTAGTGTGGGCAGCCATGTCATCGAAGGGTATCTCGGCGCATTTGATACGCCCAAACAGGGCCAAAGCTGTCAATTCTGACGTGTATATCAGCCAATGCTTGCCGAAATTGAAGCAATTCATCAACAAATATCACGCTGACGACGAAATCATGTTTTGGCTGAATCTTGCAAGCTGTCATTACGCGAAAAAACATTAGATTGGCTAACTGAGCAAAACATACCATTTTTACCGAAAAAGGACAATCCACCTAACGTGCCTCAGGCTCGTCCAATTGAAATTTTTTGGAGTGTTCTCAAACGTATGGTGTACGACAATGGCTGGGAAGCTAACAATGAGCAACAATTGGTTAATCGAATCAAGTGGAAGATGAAAGAAATAGACATAGAACAATTTATTAATAGAATAAAATACCACGAAGAGCATTTTAAAATCTGATTGTTTGATTTCAAGTACCATGCTTTTGAACTTTCCCAGGACTTATGTTACATATGTTAAGTTCATACATGATTTATCAGCCATCCAATAAAAATAACATTATAATTCACTATACAATGATTTTCTCTCTTCGATTTGTGTTTAGATGAGCCACTTGAATATAAACAACCGCAAGTTCATGCCTTTTCACTTGAAATTTTACCAACAACAACGTTTTTACTACGTTATTGGAACATACAGAAAAATATGTACCCAACATTGGGTCTACGGTTTTCTTGTAAAATTATTGTTATTTTAGCTATGTGAAGAGTTAGTTTGTAACGTGTAACTATTTTCTGCACACCCTACATTACTTGCTTTATCGATTTAATTAAGCCAAATTTAGATCACTTGAAATCGGGTAGATCATCTGTTCAGCTTAACCAGTGAAATCATGATGCCCCAGAAGTTCAAGAAACCGAAAATTACGCGGAAGTGAACAACCATAAGATGATTAATATTGTCTCAATTGCTTCAGATTACATCTATCATGCTAAGAGCAACATGATTTTGTTGATTATCGCTAAATTTATGACACATTTGGTACATAGGCCGAATGAAGGAGCTAGCTGTAGTATGAAAT